>JAPEBW010000205.1:0-73973 GCA_027405785.1 Ophiocordyceps robertsii
CCCCTGGTCGTCTCTCTCTCTCGCAGTTGCCCCCCTCCCCCTGGTCATGTCCTTTAACCTGACAGCAAAAGACGCGCGCGGCATGTGACGGCGTCAGAGAGGGCCCAGGGTCAGACGGGGGGGGGGGCCGTCGAGACATGCTCTCGGAATCAAGGCTTGCTCGCCCAAGTCCGATTGACTCGAGGGCCATGCTGTGCCATGGCTTGGCCCTGCAACCTGCCTACAGTAAACTTGCATATACCTGGTCAGCAGCCTGCACTCTGACGCGCATGCACTTCCGGCCTGCTCTTGTGGCAAAAACTCTATTCCGCGGGTGGCGGGGCGTCCGTCTCGCTGTTCTGTCCTCGCCGACTGCGTGAGCCATGCATATATGAGAGTTTGCCATGACTTGGGACCAGACGTCAACAATAAGCGAGTAAAGATGGCTTGAGACGACAACAATAAGCAAGTAAAGACGACGTCTAGCATAGAGTAGAGTCTCCCCATGGCGTCCAGTGCATGTCGGAGCCTTCTTGTGAGACTCTCTCTGTCACGGCAGTCGGGCACAAAGGACGCACTCGGCAGTACATATTCGTACATGTCCCAGCCATCTCACCATCCGGTCTGTCTTGGGCCAGGAAGCTCTCATGAGCACCACGGCGAGCCGGTCCCATGTAACCAAACATGCAACCCGCAGCCATGAAAGACGCAACACCGGGGCCGTGGCAAAGCCGCCTCCTCCCCTCCTCGGCTCCCTCCTTGCGTCACCATCATGATTGCTTCCTCGACGAGCTTGTGCTACCAGCGAGAGGGAGAGAGAGAGAGAGAGAGAGAGAGGGAGAGAGAGATAGCAAACACCAGCCCCGGCCAGCAAGCGAGCCGCCTGGTTGTGGGCCAACGGCCTTGTCTGGGCCTCTGCTTCGTCGGCCCTCAGTCTTGATACGCGCCCTGCCGCCGCCGTCTCCTCAACTCGGCCGTCGACTTGCAAGCCTTGGCCGGCCTGCCATGGCTGCTCCAGACTCATTCATGCGCGCACCTCGGCCTCTCTGCCCATGTTTCCCAACCACGCACCTTGACTGCCCGTGCTTTTCACAGCTGTTTGTCTCGACCTCGTCACTCTCCTCAATGAATGCCGCTCTTGTGCCTCGTGCATTTTGCCTCTCTCCACCTCTCGGCCCTCGCACACTGCATCTCTCTTCCTTAACCACCACTCACTCATTCCCTCCAACCTCTCATCTCAACCCGACTCTTGATCCCCCCCCCCCGTGCGTCGCCCGCCCGCCATGCAGCGAGCCCGCATCAACAGACCCTCGATGCTCGACCTGAGCCCCCAAGAGTATTACCACAGCTGTGGCAAAGGCAGCTCACACACCGAGAGCGACGAATCGCACCATGACGACCACGTCCACGGGAACAACGACCAGGACAGCTGGTCCGGTCTGCAGCAGCAGTCCAGCCCGTTGCCTCCCCAGCAAGAGCAAGAGCACGGCTGCGAGCTCTTCAGACAGGCCCGTCACGTCAAGGAGCTCCTGATGCACCAGAGGGCTCATGTCCAGCTCCTCAAGCACGCCACGGTATGCCGCAGACGGGGTGAAACAAGGCCCCGACGTCGCTGACCTCGTCTGTCGCCCTCGCAGGCCAAGGCCGTTGAGCTGTCTTGCTCGACGCCGCGCCGCCCAGGCCTTGCCACCGTCTCGGCCCTCCACGGCATGGCGGCTGCGCTCTCGTGCTCGCTCCAGTCGGCCGCCGCCTTTGCCGAGTGCTTCGTCGAGGATGTCGATGCGCTCAAGGCCCCCGAGGGCGTCGGCATGAGCGACGAGGAGCAGTATGAGGCGCCGTCGAGCGTCGGTTGGCCATCTCCTCGCTGGAGCCCCCCCTCGGCCTACAGCAATCCCTGCTGGAGCGGGTCGTGCGTCATCCCCTTATCAGTGCAAGATCCCTTTGTCCAAGAAGATCCTTTTGTCCAGGATCCCTTCGTCCAAGACCCCTTCGTCCAAGATCCTTTCGTCCAAGACCCCCTCGCCCAAGATCCCTTCGTCGACGCCCTCGCCGCCAAGACTCGCCGCCCATCGCCACCCCGTGCCCACGCCCTCGAATACCACCCAGACGCAACCTCGCTGCAGTGGCCAGTCATCTTCATGGGTCCCCCGTCCCCCGGCAGCCCGCCCGTCGGCAGCAGGCGCGTCGTCGTGGACAACCTGCCGCCTCGAACGGCACTGACGCAGGTGCTCCGCGCCATCCGCTGCTACGGGGGCATCGTGACGGCGAGCGTCGTGCCCGGCTGCGCATCCGGCCGCCTCACCACCTCGGCCGTCGTCGAGTTTGTCTATGCCGACTCGGCAGCCGCCTTTGCCGACCGTTGCGCGCGTGCTTCCCTGGCCTTTGCCGCCGAGGACGCTTCCGTCTTCGAGGCCCGCGTGTGGCTGGTGCCAACCGCCTCGTTTGCCTACACGGCGCGCGATCACCGTCTCTTGAGCAGGGGCGTGACCCGGGCCATCGCCCTCGGCGCCTTTCCCGCCGATGCCATCTGGGACCTGCTCGTCCTCGTCGGGACCAGGGCCGTGACCGACGTCCTTCCGCACCGCCTGGACGACGTCGTCCTAGAGTTCTGCTCTCTCTTCGAGGCTGACCGAGCCCAGAGGCTCATCCAGTCCAAGTGGCCCGGCCTTCATGTCGGATTCGTCGACGACTCGTCCCAGGGCAATCACTTCCAGTCGGCCAAGACTGCCCCGAGCGTCATAGGCCACGTTTCGCCCAACCATGTCCACGACACGTGGAATTCCCCTCCCTTCAACCACCGTACTCTGGCCCACTATGCCCACGCCGTCGAGACCGAGGGCCAGGCCGCCCCGAGCCCGAACCCGACCAAGAAGCTCGCCGAGTGCTTCGACATCTCGCCCTCGCAGCTCTCCTCGTACCTCGCCGAGCGCCAGGCCTTCCCCGACACCGACTACCACGTCCTCGGCAGCAACATCACGATAACGCGCCGCGCCTGGAGCTGGAAGTTGCAGGCCGACGACGACATCAAGCTGCTCATGGCCAACACGCTGCACGAGCCCGACTGGGCCGACGAATGGGACCAGCACTTTGCCGCCCACGGCGCCGTCAACCTGCGCACCTGGGAGCGCTACGGCATGCTGGCCCGCCACCGCCGCGACAAGGCGGCCGAGCAGGGCATCGAGGGCTGGCGTGTGCCGCAGTGCGGTGCCATGTGCGAGTGGGGATGCTGCGATATCAAGGCTGTGCCCGTCCCGCGCGTCGTGGAGCAGTATCTGGGGGACAGCAACCGGGCCTCGCCCGCCGCCTCCGAGGGCGGACCGGGAGAGCACCAGGCTTGACAGGGCCAGCCTTGGCGGGCGAGGCACTGGCCTGGTCAATAGGGCTTGTCAAGGGGGAACGGCCATCGCTTGAGTCGCGGGGGACCTTGTCTGGAAATGGGAAAGGGAGAAGCGGTGGAGAATGGACCGTGGCCCGAGAGACAGATGAGATGCAGCCATTTCAGCAGACAACAAGGCACAAATTAGGACCCCTCTGTATCGCTGTATATAAGTCGTCTCGCAGTTCCGCAACCCGCCCCCAAGATGAGCGGCTGCAGAAACGCGTTTGGTATCTTACAAGAAGCGGGCTCAATAAGCAAACAACGAGACGGCCCCCATGACAGTCGGCGTCGAGAAGAAGAGCAAGTGCCGCTGGAAAGCCAGATGAGAGCGGCGCTATATCGGGCCCAAGGCCGGCGCTCGCAGTCCGTTCCTTGCCCTTGGCGCCTTGAGTGGACGAGCCTGTTCCTCTTCTACGACAAACAGTTCGCTCTCGTCATCGCCGTCGAGGCCCAAGCCCGCCGTCACGCCGGCGTCGCGTACCACGTCGTCGTCATAGGCTCTATTCTCACCATCGTTGGGCTCTAACGTATCGTCGGCAACCTCACCGGCAAAGGCATCGCTAACCGACTTGTAGTGAATGTCAGCGCCCAGAGACATCTTGATTGCTCGGGGCGTCCTTGTGCGACCGGTGCTGGTCCTTTTCCTCTTTTTGCTTCGCTTGAAAAAGTTGCGCACCATGTTTGACGGAATGTTCTCTTCCGGCTCCCATGTCGGATTCTGATCCGGAGGCCAGTCGCCTTCCCATCGCACCTGAAAGTAGCGCACCAGCCCGCGTCCCTCGACGTCGTAGACAGCCATGTCATCGAGGCGCTTGACCACCCAGGCAGGCTCGCCATCATCGCCCAGAGCCGGCGGCGCGGCCCGAGTCGACTTGGCCAACACGTCTGGCTTCTTGCGCGGCTTGGTCGGTGTCGTCTTCTTGGAGCTGCCTGTCGTACTCCGTTTCGTCGCCTTGGACGTGGGCTGTTGTCGGGCAGACCCATTGGAGGGGGTGAAGCCTCCCCGGGCGGGTGCCTCTGGGCGGGACGGCCCGTCGGGTAGGCTCGATATTCGACTCGTAGAGCCCGCGGGCGTCTGGGTGCCGGAGAAGACGAATGGGGGTGGCGCGGGCTGACTCGTCGGGGCCAATTCTGGCTGATGGGCTTCCCTAGATGCGCCATTGACGGCAATGGCTCCAAGCCCCCGAGAGCCCCATTCCGATCCAAGCCCAGACTCCTCGCCAACGTCAACGTCAACCAGGACGTCGGCCATGTACCAGCGAGCCTCGCGAGCTATCTGCATCGAGGGGCTGTGGCTGTCGTCGTCGGAAAGGCCGTCAAAGTCCTCGGCCCTGGTCTTGCGCGGCGTGGACAGGCTCATTGCGCCCGCGTTGATGCGCGTCGGCGTCCCAGACTCGGGCTCGGCAACGGCAGCCGACTCGATGGCGGTGTGGGCGGGCGGGCGGCCCTTCTTGTCTCCACCCGCGTGCTTTTCGCAGGCCAGCTTCCTGCGGTCCTCGTCGAGCTCCGTCTCCATGTTGGACTCCCAGTCCTCCAGGGCGCGCGGCGAGACGTAGTCGAGGATCTCCATGGCAGGCACCAGGTGGCGGGCGGCGGGGAGATCGCGCCATCCGATGACATACGTCATGCGCTTCGGCAGCGGCTTTCCATCGGCAGCCGGGCCGGGCGAGGGCAGCAGAATGCGCTCGACAATGTAGGCCGTCGAGTCTTGGGGCGGCAGCAGGCAGATGCGCTGGAGCGGCGGGCCGCTGCCGGGCACGTAGTCGCGCGGCTTGGACCGCAGGGCTATTTCGATTCGACTCGCCGCCGCCGTCTTGCGCGGCCGGAGCTGCGTGTCTGGGCGAGCCGGAGGAGGCTTTGCCGCCATGGCATGTCGTTTTCCGCCTGTTTGCATGGAGGGAGAGTGAGGAAATGGACTGTCGTGGTGGATTTTGTCCCATGTATTTGCTGCGTGGTCTCTGCACCACGTGACTGGCGCGCTCGCGGCTAGCCTCCTTCACTGCCCTGCTGTTAGTGCAAATACACAATACAGTCCGAACTCGCAACATTCACCTCGCGCAGTTTCGGAAATGCCGTGGAAAGTCGAGATTATTCTTTTTCCCGCCAACCACTTGGAGGTTGGGCTGTTGACTTTTATGTTCAATGTCTTTGGCAAACCTAGCATCGACAGCCCCGACCCTGCGACAATTGTCACCGGCGTATTTATGCTTCAGCCAAGGATCAAGTGGCTTTTTTTTTTTTGCCTTGCAAGGCAAATGGTGAACCGAAAGACTAAGAGCCAAGTATTTCTTTGAGTGTCGAGAGCCTCCCCTTGGCTAATATGTTGTGTCCATGCTGCTTGGCCTATCCAGGTAGAGAAGCAACTTAGCCCAAGAATTTACAGGCGGAATTCCAAGTTTGCAGTCAAAGACAATAGTTGAAGACCGAGGGCCCCATGGCGGGCATGAGCCGCGTCGGTGGAGGAGGTCCTTTTCCCCCGGCCCTCAAAGCAACGACGGTACAGAGGCTCCCCTCCCCTGGGAGAATGAGGCGATTTACATGCCATTTCTCGCGGCCTACATGTTTGCGGGACAAAGTCTCTCGATAAAAGACTTGTCACATGGTCGCGCTTTGGGCGATGACGAGCTTGGCCTGGAAAGGACCAAGGTTGGACAAGCTGGGGGTGCAGAGCCAACGCATGTTGGCGAATCGCCGTAGAAATATACGGCCATTCGAGAAAACGAGCAAAGCGGGAATCTTACTACTTGCCGTACTGATGGGTGCAGTCGTTGTCATTTCTTGGTGTAAGGCGACCGAGGTTGGTCAAGGGGCAAGTAAATTCTCTCGACTCTATTTGGCAACAAGATCAACTGAGAGCTCTTCCCATCCGCTCGTAGGGCCTGTCGCATCACCAAGCGTACCATCTGTTTTCCAATATGACATCATTCCCTGGAACAGAGAGGTTCACCAAAGAGATGGTGAGATTCGCACGTTCGTGGTCGAGGGCTCCTGGCGTACCCATCAATCGCTGTACGACTGCACTGTCGGCTGGGGTAGGCTGTTCATCCCCGAACATGGTGAGGAGGCGATGATGAGTGCCAGTGCCGCATACTGCCGTCTCACCTTCGAGACAGCCTTGTTCGACGTCGCCATCGATTCAGCAGGATAATAGGAAAACCTCTTATAGCAAGGAAACATATCAACCGAAAAAAGTACGACCAATTCTCATGGTAGAGAAGCACAAAACGTCTCAACATGCCATTTATCCCTTTGATCCAACAGCTACAGCTCTGGGTTGTGCCAATCCCTTTTCGGCTCCAACGTCCCTGTCCATCCGATGGCTTGCGAAAAGTCCTTGAGGAACCTCCATCGATTGTCTAGCTTCCACCCTCGTCTCATAAAGTCGTTGAGCGTCTTGGGGAAGAAATCGATCGTGTCGAGTAGATACTCGTCGTGGGCAGCTATGACGAAAACATTCTCTGCAACGTCTGCCTCTTGCAGCTTCTCGATCGTCCTAGCACCTTCTTTCGGATCGGGATGTATTCCATTCTCTGCCAGTTCGTAGAAAGGCTTCGATTTTCCTCTGCTCAGAAGAGGCTCAAAGATTGCCCCGAAACACTTGGACTCTGACGGGCGAGCAGCATTGGGGCAAAAAGGATTCGGCTCAATCGTGTCCGGCAGCGGGAGATAAGGACTGGGCCGCAGTTCACCCGCGTGATGGCAAGAGTCTGCTCCCATGAGGACGAAGCTAGGAGGGTCAGGGTCCGAGGTGACTCGTGCCAATGCGTTGATATGTCCGATGGCATGGCCTGGCGCGTCGAGGAAGTAGAATGACCCGTCGCCAAAGTAATCCAACGCGGCAAAGTTCCCAATCTTGATCTTCGAATCCACAAACGAAAGTTCTCGTAGCTCTCTGCCGGCATAGTCGGATTCCAGAATTGGTGAATCCGGATCTTGAGGATAGCCGGGGAGAAGGTTGTCCCTGAACCCTGGGCCGACGATGAGGGCCGTGGAAGGCTCGAACGTGGATGGATCACCCGTATGGTCAAAGTGCCAGTGGCTCCAGACCACGGCCTCGATAGTTTTGATGTCCACGCCCCCCTGTTCCAAGATTTCACAAACGTCTTGCTTCACCTCAAAATGGGCTTTCATTTGCTCGACGGATTTCTGCACTCCGGGGCTTAAGTTCTCAAAGTCTTTCCTAACTCCGAGATCAAAGACGATAGTTCGGCCAAGGGCATGGTTCTGGATTAGGAATGAGTAGCACGGCACAGCCATGTATTCGTGGCCTGCGTGTGTTGGCTGCAGAAAGGGGCCCACAGGGATCCCTCGGAGCTTGCTCGTGGTATCGATGAGGGAGACGGTGACTGTGCTATTCGATGAGGGGATGCTCAGGTTTAGACCGGTGGTCGCCATTTTGGAACTTGGGCTACTTTGCTGTAGATCTGGATCAATCAATCCGTGAGCTTTTGTATGAAGAGTGCCTGTGTGATGTGCTTTTGGTCGACGTCGCTGGAGTCTGGAGTAAAGGCATCCTACTTTATATTTTAGGAACACGAACTATTAATCAGCAAATATTGGAGCATTATATCCACAGGAGACTGCATCACCATATTGATTGGCCGTAGACTCGATGGCGCCATGGTAATTGAACTCTAATGATTCGTCGTGAGATTTCCAATCCCACCTTCCGCCTTGAGTTTTGTAAGTCTAGCTGACTCAAATCAAGTCAAAGCGACCAGGGGGCTTTGAATTCTTATGGGAATCATCGCTTTGGCAAGGTAGTTGATTGTTGCTGAGTCGCCTGGATCAAAATGGCCAAACACTTGCAACCGACTGTGCGGCGAAATGACAGAAAGCGTAAGAGGTACTAAGCGTGGGCAAACTCTACTGACTTCGACCTTACGGTCTTAGTACTACGTTGCTCTGCCCAGTCATGTATCCACCGAGGATGCTTGGGTTCTTGGTTTGACAACTGCGCTGCTCGCGTGGCCTCCTCAGTGTCAATAGCCCGGGTTGCTTTCATGGTTCGTGGAGCTCCGTGGCATGCTAAAGCTTGAAGCTACTCTAAGCCACCTCGGGTATACTGGTTTCCACGGCTTTTACTAATGGCTATGTGTGGCGAGGAATGCCTCCATGAAGCAAGCAGAGATTAAGACATGTTTAAATATGTTGGAAGCGGGCGAGCGGTTTCTAGAAGCCATGTCTATGTACGAGACGTAGAGTATATCATGTTGCTTATATTATCCTTAATCTCCTGTTCGAGTATCAATATGGTGTTCTCTAATAGTAGGGAATCAAGTTTTAGGACGTGTAGCACTTCTTCGTGACCATCTGTGACGGGGTTTCGGGTCTTGACTCCAGTGACTGACCAGCTGGTCTCTTCACGAGCAATGCCATGTACAACGTTGATGCTGACTGGCATCAGCTTGGTGAGCCGAGCCGCCATTGCGGGCCTGTCGGCGCGCGAGAACGGCAACGTATTCGAGAGGCCGGGCTGGAATCGGGCAGCACAGCTGCCGGCGAATTGGGATACGTGCGTCGAGGTTATTGTCCTTGGGAGGAGATTTGCCTAATATCTCCGTAGGTGTGTAGCATCTAAAAGTCTACATCTCGAATCGCAAAAGCATCCGTGCCCCCTAGGGGCCTCCTTCATTGTACCACCAGTCGACCCATCTTAGATCCTCGTTGCCAGGCAGTAAATCAACTCCCGACAAGTACAGATCTTTTGCAAGATCATCCACTAGGGTCTTGTCTCCAACCGTGTCGTCTATGTTCATTGCCCAGTTTATGATTTTATGCACGCCCGGTTGACGAGCGCAACTGGTGAACTTAAAGATGTTCGGAAACAGTCCTCTCGTCGCAGACGCGCGGCTATCCAAAGCGTCCATGTCGACCGCTAACAACAACTCCTCGCCAGGCTCAAAACGGAACAGAATTGTGTGATGGTAACCCAAGTCAACTTTGCGCTGGTACAATAACAGCTTCGACATGCCGTTGCCCCCTTGGCAGCTTCTCACTCTTTCCAACATTTCCTGGGCAGGAACCGGACCGGGAGTGAACCCGAGCGCTTGGTATAAGTGGCCCATCCAATGGGCCCGGTGGAATGGCTTACACTCAGGGTGTGAGCATTTCGGTGCCCACCGCTCCAGGAGTAAGTATGTCCGTTCCCTCCTCCCCCCCACCAGACGACCCGACATCCTACCAGAATGATTCCACGGCGGACCTAGTTATGTCCCACAGACAGCTGCTCAATAGCAAGCCGTGCTAAGGAAGATGCACTGTCCACAGGATGAGGACGATCCAGTCACCGGCCGCCGGAAAAGATAAATATGCCCCCCCGAGAGATTACTTCGCGTGATGTGACCGCAGGTAAGCGTACTCTGGTACTGCGATTAGGGACGGCAAAACTGTTGTGTATACGTCGAGGAAGGCTTCGTGGTTTCTGGTTGCGATTGCTGAACCTGCGCGGGCTGGATAGGGAAAGAAGAAGAAAACTGCTGGGTCAAGTAAAGGGTGGGCGAGCGCTACCCTTTAATAGCTCTCGACTGCGTGTTTGCCCCAACCCACATTTGTCCGGACCCTTGTTCACTCCCCTGGCGGGTGCTCGATCAGGGTCCGTTCCTTCTGGGAGAAGTCATCACAGTTATCCTCGACCGCGTGCTAGGCGCGTACTCGAGTTGTTCGTGTACTGCCCAAACTGTCTCCTTTCACTCCACCTCATTTCGTTTCACTCGTTTTGTCGTGTAGCGTGTCTTTGTGGGCCCTTTAAGAGCCTTTCAAAGGTCTCCCTCGACACTGGTGCTGACAGGTGCCAACGCCAACCGCCAGAGCTCGAGTCAAACGGTTGCTGCCTTGCGCAATATATGTGCGATAGTCTTGAACGGCACGACACAGGCTACTAGCAAACTGGCGTTGAAACCCGTACGGCCGGGGTCCCGTCCCTTTGACAACAGTGACCGCACTTGCTTTCACCTTTATACCTTGTAAAGCCCCAGGTGTGTGATGCTGTCGCACTTCATTTCCTTGCGTTCCATTACCCCGAGCCGGAGCAGTCGGCGAGGAGGACCGAATCCTGGCTCCTTTATGATGTTCTTTGGCGAATCGTGAGAATTCCCGTACATCCGAGATTCGATCAAGAAGGGAGTGTTGGGGAGGTCCACGGGCAGACGGGGCACATTTACGACATCGTGCGAGTAGACTAACGAGCGTGTATTATCATGAGCAATTAATTAGAACGACTGCAGTTCATAATCATCATAATCATCACCACAGACCAAGTCCTCAAAGACAAGGTCACCAGGCCCGACGACAGACAGCCAACGTCAACTCCGTGCAACAAGTCTCTGGCTCTCCAGGCAACCCATCCAGTCTAACGTTCAACTTGCGAGCCTAGTGCGTGCGACATGACCAGCGTCCTCCCTTTAGTCACTGTAGGGGTTCTCTCCACCGCCGCAGCCGGGGCTGCCAGGGCGGCACGGCGGTCGGCCACCGCCACATCCGGGGCTGCCAGGGCGGCACGGCGGTCGGCCTCCGCCGCATCCGGGGCTGCCGGGACGGCATGGTGGTCGGCCTCCGCCGCATCCGGGGCTGCCGGGACGGCATGGTGGTCGGCCTCCGCCGCATCCGGGGCTGCCGGGACGGCATGGTGGTCGGCCTCCGCCACAACCGGGGCTGCCGGGACGGCATGGTGGTCGGCCTCCGCCACATCCGGGGCTGCCGGGACGGCATGGTGGTCGGCCACCGCCACAGCCGGGGCTGCCGGGGCGGCATGGCGGGAAGGGCGGGGGACGGCCACCACCTCCGCAGCCGGGGCTGCCGGGGCGGCAGGGGGGGAAGGGCGGGGGTCGGCCACCACCACCGCAGCCGGGGCTACCGGGGCGGCACGGGGGGAAGGGCGGGGGTCGGCCACCACCTCCGCATCCGGGGCGGCCGGGGCGGCAAGGGGGCGGGCCGCAGTTGCGACCGCCGCGCCTGAGGCAGCAGGCGCGGTCTCCGGGGCGGCACCGGGGCCTGCTGGGGCGCTTGGGTCCGCACGTCTTGGAGAGGAAGTGCTTGCAGATGGAGCAGGCCGGGGCCTGGCTGTTCTCGGCCTCCTCGACCTCCTCGGCCTCCTGGAGATCGCGCTTGCAGATGTTGCCGCAGAGCGCGCCGCACTTAAAGGTGGCCTCCTCGTTGGTCATGGCGCCAAGCTGCTCGGCCGTCAGGGACTGGAGCTCCGACTCGGCATTCTGGTTGGCGACGGCACCGGCCACGAAGGCGGCGGCCAACACCAAAGACTTGAGTTGCATGTTTGTAGAGGGGGAGCCGGGGTTGCCTGAGACGAGATGTGTCTAGAGGTGCCTGTGATGAGGAGGATGATGGCTGGACAAGAGACGCGCCGGTCTGCTGTCTTTATACTCGTTGAAGCTCGACCCGGGCTTCGAGGCGGTCGGCTACCCGTGAGGCATTCTGCCCATGCCTCTGTGCGGCCCACGACGGGGAGAATCCTCCCAGCTAGCACAAGGAATTTCAGCTTTCGAGACGGGTTGCGAGACTGGTGAGAAATGTGCTGGGTGGAGGTTGGCTAGGACACTCGAAACAGCCAACCAAGTGTGAGCCAGGATAGCAGCATTCTAGAGGAACATCACTCACACTAGGGGATATTCGAGCGGGCTCGCGTCTCGGCTCGTCGACGGCCTGCATACCCCAGGGCCGACTTCCGCTGAGAGTCCACCGCTACAAGTGTGGAAGTGAATCACTCGCATCTGAGACAAGGACGGCACACTCTGCCCCCCCAATCAGCACTGATAGGCCAAGGGGTCTGGAAATGAGCATGCCTATCCAATCCCAAGTTTCCCTGGAATGCAGCGACGGCCTCGAGTATCGTGCGGCCACGGCAGGCCTGGCTCTCACTGGACAAGGCACATGAAGATGGAACAAGTTTCTTTCCTGTGCGGCATCTCGGCTCCTCCTGCCGGTGCAAGTGCCGACTTGACCGTCAAGATGACGTTTTGCTATTCAAGCAAAGTCCAACACCCCGTCCAACTCGGCGCCGTCATGTATACGACTATTCGGATTGGTCGAGTGTGCCGGCCACGGCAGCGAGAACAATGGTTTCAAGCCTCGAGGGCCTCCCATTGGTCGACGGCACTTTCATCACGGGAAGCAAGGGCGGGAAGCCAGAATGTGTCGGCCCATCGGGCATGTGGCGAATTAGGGCGAGGACTTTTTTCTCCGAGCCGGACGCGGCACCGGAGCGAACAGGCGTATAGCGGTTGAAGATGCTCAAGTGAATTTGGGAGGCTACGCAACGTCCCATCTGGGCCACGCAGAGTAATGTCCAGTCCGCAGTAGAACTGACAGACTCTTCCCCCGTCACCGTGCTTCAACTAGGCTCACCATTCACCCCTAAGCGCTGGAGGGGGAGTCGTCAACTCATTGAGCCAGCAGCTCTAGGCTCGTCATTTCTCCGAGTGTCGTATCCGTCTGAATATGGGCACCCGCTGAAAGCCCTCTGCCTCGGTGTCGGGCCCAGGCCTTGCAGACTGCGGATGACGGAATCTCGAGCCCCAAACCTGCAAGACGGCTCGCTCGGGTTGTTGGCTGACGACTAAGCCAGAGACGGGGGGGGGACGCGCAAGTCTGCCGTTAAACAGACAACACGTCACCGTTTCTTAGGGGGGCGAGCGCACGATGGCTCGCAGGCGGGCTACGCTCTCCAATCAAACATTGATAGGTTATAATTCTATCACCATCTTTCACATACGGCCATACCTAGATGAACACCTTCCGATCCCGTCCGATCTCGGCTAAATAAGCATCTAAGGGGCAGATTAGTAGTTGGGTCGGTGACGACCAGCGAACACCGGCTGCTGTATGTTTTTTTTTCCTCCACTCATTTTTTTTGGCAGATGGGCACTAGGGGCATTAAGTGCCCATTGACTATTAATAGCCATTCAGTCATTGCCAGAGGGCAGCATGTCCAGCAGCACTGTGGGTGCCTCCACCGACTCGCTCTCCCCAACAAGGGCCGGGTGCCCAGAGCTTCGTCCAACGTCACCTCTACTAGAATGATTTAAGCTTAAACCCATCTCGCCAGTGGCACTGCAGCCAAGAGTCATGGCCCGCCAACCACAATCCCACGTCTCGATAGAGGCAATGCAGACGCGAGCACGAGTAATGAGTCACACGTGCTTGACTGCCATGTCGGTTATTACAGGCTTAACCCGCCTCGCGGATCACGGGCCCCTTAATAAACGTTAAATTCCTCGTCTGATGCGTCGTGATCGCCTTTACGCGTTGCTTGTTCTGGCTCCCTCTTTGCCGGCATTACTCGCTCACCGAATTCGACTCCATTAGCGCCCAATGCGAGCCCGCGTACTGTGGCGGAACCCCGACTGACGCCTTTGTCAACACTACGAGCTCCAGCATCTCGTGGGTTTTGTACTCTCAAGTTCCGCGGGGATGTGGTTTTCGGACGGAGATGAGGCGGAGCCAGTTTCCTGGACCGCCCTTGGACACTGCCCTGCCCTGGACGGCATATGCTGCCGGCGCTGCATTTGCGCCGCTCGCCCTACCTGTTTTTAGTCGGCGATTTTCAGCCGTATATAATTGTGCTCAACGATGCCTACCTTCATCTCATCGTGCCCAACCAGCCTCGTCCTCAACTGATCTCGAAGCCCGGCAGAATGCGGCCCTCTCACATCTTCAGTCTTTCCTTGTTTGCCTCATCCGGGTTATCCCAGAGTATGTCATCCTCCTTCCGGCTGTCGATTGCTTCTCAAACGTAAACGATTACCCCCGAGGTCGCTAACGCATGCGCATAAACAGGGTCCTCACAGGACCAGGAGCTCAGGGCCAACTTCCGTCTGTACTCACAGTACTCGTACGCGGCATACTGCGCATCCGTCACCGACGGAATCGCCGAGCACCCGGTGTGCGGGAACGAGGAGCCCGGCGGGTGCCTCGACCTCGCCAACACGACAACGACGTTTAGGGAGTTCAACGCGGGTGGTCTACTGGGCCTTGAAAAGTATCTCAGGCTACGTCGCCAGAGACCCCGTCGAAGAGACCGTCGTCGTCTTCAGGGGGTCCACGACCATCAAGGATTTCCTCGCCGACCCCTTCTTCACCATGGGGGACACCGAGTTTGGTGACGATGAAAAGTGAGCTCACAGCACGGCAGCGTCGAGCAACGATGCGTACAGACTGACTCGGTGTTGCAGGGAGCTATGCAAGGACTGTCAGGTGCACAACGGTTTCCGGTCTGCCTTTTCCAGCCTAAAGACGGAAGTCTTGGACGCGGTCAAGGCTCTCAAGAAGGAGACAGTGTACACAAAGATGGTCGTGACAGGGCGGGAACATACAGAGCACCTGCCTCAAGGACGGGTCTCTCTGGGGTTTCAAGGGACCGCTCGACCTCCTCAGCTGCAGCGTCAAGCACCACAAGGTGTATGCAAACGTCGATCCCCAACAAAAGACTTTTAAGCCATGCACCGAGAAACAGGCGAGGACCGGAGAAGACGACGAGGAGGAGGAGCTTACCGAGAAGGAGCATCAGACCTTGAACAAGAGCCTCGGGGAAGAGTTTAAAAAAGCAGCCGTCGAAAAGGCATGCGCCAGCTCGTGCAAGCATGACGAGGGAGAGTCGTGCCAGCCGCTGAGCATCAAGCAACTCCAAGACCCGGCCAAGTGCCGGTGCACGGTGCGCCTGACGGGACCGTCCGAGGCCAAGGACGAGGACCGCGATGAGATTCGGTGCGACGAGGACCGCGGCGCCATCGGCGAACCCGAGGCGTAGGGTAGGGGCATCTGGATGGATGCAGCAGGTCAAGTAGGGTTGAATCTGCGGCGAGTATTCCATCGATTGCGTGAGACGGAGGACAGAGATGCTGGCTAAAGCTTCTCATAATAGTTTGAACATCAGATTCATCGACAGAGTCTTGCCTGAACTTAACTGAAGAGCGGTTCGTCGTGTTCGAATCAAGACGGGAGCAGCGACGTCCTTGGCTGGTCAATGAGCAAGAAGTGGACTAAACGATAGCCCTCTGAAGCCCTCCAGTCAGGCCCACCGTATGGCGACTTGATGGGCTCGGTGGGACTGGGGCATCATTTGTCGGACCTTTGTCAAGCGGTTGAAGGACGCAGGTTGGACGAGTATGAGGTTGGAGACTGGCGTCACTGGATGGAGCTCTGGGCAGCTCATTGGCTCGCTTGTGGCCGAGTCTTCAGGCGGCAACAGGCCCCAGCCAATCGCTGGACAGTGGTCGGTGGACCTGCCGTCACGGTCCCTAGAGTCCTGTAGAGCCTGTAGAGCCCTGTACATAGAGCCCCGACAGGTACACTGTATCCAAGAACAGATGCATTTCCCAGTCAAAAAGGGCATCATGCACTGTGCTCGGCACCTTCCAGGTTTGCTCCACACATTTTAGAACCCCACTCGAGCTACCCGGTACCTAGGCGCTCGTGCTCCGCAATCCCGGCTGATGATTTTCAACGGCTTCATCAACCGCATCCCCTCGCCCACCGACCTGCCCAAGCGCCCTCTGCGGCCCCTCCCAATGCTCCGCTGACTCGCCTGCGCCCCTCGCTCGTCTGTCGCCGTCTTTTCTCACCCCTGCGACGCCATGTCGTCGGCGTTTAGAACGCTCGCCATGCGTTGGCACCCCCAGCAGAGCCTTGTCCGAGCCTGTCCCAAGGCCTCCTTCTCGACCTGCTTCGCGCCGTCCGCCCCGAGCCACCGGCCGACATGTGACGCCAGAATCTCGGGCCGTCTGCTCTTCACACCAAAGCCGACGCTGCTGCCTGCCCGCTCCATGCCTGCAGCTCGGTGCTTCGCCAGCGCTGCCCCCGGGCAACCCCCAGCCTCGACGACGGCCTCGACGACGACGACGTCGAATCCCGCCTCGAAACAGCCCCTCGACTGGAACTCCTTTTTCCAGCTACGTCTTCGCCGTCGCCGCATTCAGATCGCCTTTTCCATCACCGGCGGCCTGCTGGGCGGTGCCGGTGGCGCCATCCTCCTCTCCACTGGCCTGGCCGAGCCGCTCGTCATGCAGGTTCCTCTGGACCCCTTCTTCACTCTCGGCCTCGTCACGCTCGCCTGTTCCGGCATGGGCTGGCTCATCGGGCCCAGTCTCGGCAACCAGGTCTTTTACCTCCTCAACCGCCGCCTCAAGGCCCAGATGATGGAAAAGGAGAGCGAGTTCTTTGCCCGCGTCAAGAAGCACAGGGTGGACCCGTCCAACTCGAGTGCCGGAAACCCAGGTACCACCTGACTCTGCTGTGGTGCTGCCGGCGCCATGTACTGACTTGGCCTTCGCAGTGCCCGACTTTTACGGCGAAAAGATTCAGAGCGTGCTCGGCTACCGGAGGTGGCTCAAGGACCAGCGGGCCTTTAACAAGAAGAAGACGGCCAACTTTGTCTGAGTCCGTCACCGAAGCGGACGGCGTTGTGCTGGGAAGCGCGCACAGATGGAGCAAACCGATTGCAGGCCCTCTTGGCGCATATGAGCTCGAGAAACGAAACAGCCAGGCAGGGACGAGGGGAATGGTCTATGGAGAGCTTCATGTTATTTCTGCACCGTCCATATCCTCTGATTGAACCGACACGTCTTATTTCTCCGTCTCGATTCCAACACCTGTTTGCCTTTTTGTCGTCCGTTTATTAAGCAGGAAATGGTTGCATCTTTTCATGGCTAAATAAACGGCAGTGTGGGATCCACGGCGTCCTTCCATGCCTTGACCCCCCCTCGTATGTCTCCGATGAAGCGTTTCCCCCCCTGATCGAGCCCAGAGTCCTTGAGCTTCTGCGCCACAATCTGAGAGTCGTTGCCGACGCGGCAGACGAGGTATATCGGAGCATCAAGCTGCGCGTCGGCCGGCAAGACGTCGTCGGGCATGCCCCGGCCGCGGTTGAAGCGCGACATGGGCGCGTTGACGGCGCCGGGGATGCTGCCGAGGCTAAAGTGTTCCTTTTCGCGCACGTCGAGCAGGACGTGACCCGGGTGCGCGGCGCGGACACGCTGGTAGTCTTGGACGCTGACGCGATGCTCGGGCGGTAGGAGGGAGACGGGCATGGCAACGCCGCAGAACTGCTGGTAGTCCATCGACTGCTGTAGATGTTGTAGTGTTAGGCTGCCGTCGGGGGAGCAGGCAAAGCAGCCTGGGCGCCTGCCCCTCATGCGTGCGGAGCGAAAGGATGGGCTGGGGCCGTCGCCGGTGGCGCTGAAGAGTAGCATCGTGTGCTGCTGCTTGTCAATCGTCTCCGTCTCTCCCCTCTCCGAGGCGGACTCGGCCCTGGTCATGGTCCGCGGCACGCCCCCCCTCGCAATGAGCTTGACAGCCTCGAGCGCCTGCAGCACGCCCATGGTGCCGACGACTGGGCCCAGGATGCCGCCCTCGCCGCACCCGACGACAGTGTCGGGCGGCGGCGGGCGCGGAAAGACGCATCGGTAGCAGGGGCCCGCGCCGGGGGGGCTGTTGAGCACAATGAGCTGGCCCGAGGTCTGGAAGGCCGAGGCGGAGACGAGGGGCTTGGCGAGCAGAACGCAAATGTCGGAGACGAGGTAGCGTGTGGCCGGGTTGTCGGTGCAGTCGAGGACGAGGTCGTACTGCGAAACGATGGCTGCGGCATTGGAGGGGGAGAGGACAAGGTTGTGCTGTCGGTAGTCGACCAAGGGGTTGAGCCTGGGGTCGCGGAAGGGCTCAGCACGGCACTCGCGGCGCGGTCTGGCCCTGGCTCACCGCTGCAGGTAGTGGACGGCGCTCAGGACCTTGGCGACGCCCACGCGGTCCGTCGCATGGGCAATCTGCCTATGCAGGTTGGACGCCTCGACCGTGTCGCCGTCGACCAGGCCCAGGGTGCCGACGCCCGCGCCGGCGAGATAGGCGGCGGCCGGACAGCCGAGCCCTCCGGCGCCGACGACGAGGACCCTGCTCTGCTTGAGCCGCAGCTGCGCTGTTTTGCGAAGCGCGCACCCGTCATCAGCCGGGCGCCGCTCAGCGAGGCCGGCCTCGCGCAGACTCACCCTCGAGGCCGAAGCCTGGCACAATCATCTGCCGTCCATAGCGCTCGTACTCGTGGTCGGCCAGGGGCCTCGGCGTCGACTCGGCTGCCTCTTGTTCGAGGGCTTCTGCGACGGCGAGCCGGGCTTTGAGGGAGTCGAGCGTGGCCTGCTGCTTGGCGATTTCGGTGCGGAGCGACTCTGGCGTTTCCATGCCCGTCCCAAATCACCTCGATTTCCTTTTCGACACGTCTATGCGCGGGGCATGTAGGCGCGCGGGAATGGTCGGATCGGTACGGGTGAGAGGTTGAGGGGGTGGGAAGGGTCGTGAGGTGCGAATTGAATGACGAAGAGTTGGGTCTGAGAATTTGCTGTGCTGTAGGGTAGGCAGACGCTGCCCCACTGCATCGGACCGGCGTCGGGGGGATAACGGCAGCCAGGCTCAAGTAAACAAAGTCCCCCTTGATGGTTAACATGAAAGTTTTTGCTTTGGAACTGACGCCGGCACAGGGCTCGGCTTGTGCGACAGCTCGCCTCGCAATGGCACCCCTGGTCACAGCGAATCACCTTCTATATTTGGGTGCCATGGTCATTATGGGGTCGAGTGGGCTTAAAAATGCTGTGAAATGGCCCCCCTGCTGTCCTATGTACATTGTACATACCCTGACAGATACTGGATTTTTATTTGCCATATTTACGGATCCTCAGAGGGTCGCGTAGGCTTAAAATTGCTGTGAATTAAAGTCCTAGCCTCGGACGTGCCATCTCCCAGAACATTGTTCGTAGACTACATGGAAGATGAGCTTGAGGAAGATACAGCCGCATCTCCATCTCCTTGACAGGCTCGCCAGTCTCGCGCAAACTCCAGACTTTTTGGCTCCTGCTCGCCTGCATCGCGCTCCAGGACGGCGCCCGTTCAAGCATCCAAACGACGCCCATCAAGCTTCAAGCCGCGGCAAAACTTCAAAAGCTCCGAGGCCAATGGACCTGCAGGCATGTATATAAACCTTTGTCAATCCTGCTCGCTGCCTCTGCCATGGTGCTGACTGCCGATGGGGCCGAGTCCGTCGACGACGCTCCGACCAACTGCACCTAGGCGGTGTAATTGATATGAGTGGCGTGGAGGGCCATTCACAGCAATTTTAAGCCCACGCGACCAATGAAAATTCGTATCTTTACAGGGTATATACATATAGAAAACACGATGGTACCAAGAGACGAAGGTGTATATATTTTTTCAAGTCCTGCCTAGACACGTCTCCTCTAAGAATGGCTGGTCCGCCGTCCAAGGCGGACCTTCCCACATTGGGATCCCTACACTAATAACAAGCCCACGTTGGGAAAGTGCCCAGCACATCCATATGCATGTACAACCAATGTATGGGTGGGTACGAACGAGTTGTCGGACCTTCACAGCAACTTTAAGCCCACTCGACCCCCTCCGGCCGTTGTAGACCGGTAGATGGATGAAGCCGACTAGGGCTCGGCTGACTGGATCCTTGAGTCCGCATCCAACTGCGGGCCGTGTCCAAAAGTACCCTTGAAGTCGCCTCAACTAGTAAATAAGGCACGCAATTGACGCGTTTCCATCCCCTGGTCAGGTCACCCTGCCTCGCCACGGCTGCAATGTTCGCGCCCTTATCAGGAACCGTCTCCAATTACCAAAAAGGTAGAGAATTGAACAAGGCCCGCGAACCTCCCCACTTTCATCATGGCAGCGTTGCAAAGCGACACCCTAGGCCAGCTTCACTTATAGGTCCATCCTGACTTCCGCCTCCTTTGCCTCAAGACATGACGCGATAACCTATGCAGATCTCTGCAGTCCACACCAGTCCCACATCTTCGTCTCTGCCTCAATCTGGGCCGGCTGAGTACCCCACGTCTCAACTCCCGGCGTAGGGTCCTCGACAGACCAGTAGTCCTTGACGCCCAAGAACTGCCTCAAAATAGCCCGCTTGATGGGCTTTAGAGATACTGTGTAGGGCACCTCGTCTTCTTCAGCCACGATTCTCAGAAGGTATGGATGCATGTATGCAGGCAGCCTTTCTGAAAGATCGGCTCTAACACGAGCCAAGGTGATGTCTTCCCTGGCTATACTGTCATTGCCTTTGGAGAGACGAATCAGAGCGGCGCAGAGTTCTTTTGCCTCGTGGTCGGGAGCCCCAATGACGACTGCTTCCGAGATGTAGGAGAGGCTATCCAGAGCGGCTTCAACTTGAATGCTTCGGATACGATAGCCGTGAAAGAGCACATCTGACAAGTGTTAGTCTTCACGTCGTCTAGGGGGTACATAATCTTACAATCAGCTGTACCGCGGCCGTCAAAGACATATTCGCAGCCACGATGTGAGCCTGGTCACCCGTCTTCAAGTAGCCCTCTTCATCAAAGGCTGCTTTGGTAGCCTTTTCATCGCCAATATAGCTGTCGCGGTTACGCAATCAGTGCCATGCTCCAAATACCAATATATGCACAAGGGGCACTCACTGCGTCAGCATACATGGACTCTTGACGAGAATCTCGCCATGGTCTCCTCCCGACAGTCTGACGTCGACTCCCGGAGCTGGTGTGCCAATCGAGTGCTATCCGTGCCGTGTTAGCAAGTCCCGTCGCCTCGACTTTGTGACCTGCTAGCCTACCTCTATCCGAGAAGGTGATTGAGGGTTCGTACACAATGCATAACCGCCAATCTCGGTAGCGGCATGCCTCTTCTCAAACGGTCTCCCGCTTATAGCTGTCCAGAACTCGAGTGTTTTCTGCGACACCATGGCTCCACTACATTTGATCTTGTCGAGGTTTTTGAAGCCATCCAGGTACTTTTGTCGCTCCTCGGTTGGGAGCTGACTGAACTCGCCTTCATATATCTCCTTGAGTTGGCGGAGCAATGTGGGAGTAAACGCCATGTCGGTGATTCTGTGGCTCTTCAACACGTCCCATATTGCTCTTGCGTCGGCTCTTTCCTTGAGTATATAGATTTTCATCCCAGACAGGACAGGCGTCAGAAGACTCAAGGTTCCTCCGAGCCAATGCGCTGGGCGGAAGCTGACCGCTGGGCGGTGAGGCTCTGCGATGGGGCCAGCTTCCAGACATTGCCTGGGCAATACCGCTGCCTTGGGTGGCCCTGTCGTCCCTGATGTGAAGATGCCTAACCCGGGGCCCTGAGGATTCATGTACAGATTCTCCTCTATCCCAAAGTCAATACAGTCCCGTGGCGGCGCATCATACGATACGGCAAGCGCCAACATGCTGGGATCTTCATTTTGCTTAACGCCGTCACAGATCTGATTCGCTTGCTTTATGCGGGACCGACCGGCGAGAAGACACGTTGCCTTGGTGACTGAGATGAAATACCGAGCTTCTTCTGGCAGAATGCCAGATCCTATACTCGTGTCTTTAGCCGTTGAATCCTGCCTCTCACGTTAGCTGCGCTTACGTACCAAAAGGGAAACAAGCACCACCAAGGGCACGAGTGGCGAAGAAGGCGACCAGAAACTCGTAGCCGCTTTGCGCCAAGACGCAAATATAAGGGCGTTTCTCCTGTAAGATACCCTGTGCGGTCAATGCAGCCGCCGGCAAGCTTGTCCGAAGCGCTTCCCGGGTCCGCACAATGTCGCCCAGAAGCTCGGCGAAAGTCTTGACATAACCATATGCATCGTAGATGACTGGCTCGGTCGTCAACTTGGAGGCTTTCAGAAGCTGAACTAGAATCGGGTCGTTGGGAAACTTTGTGGTCGAGCTAGCCGTCATGTTTTGGTGTGACGAGGATGGCCCAACTCCTAGGTTGATGAAATTTGGACTGACTTTAAGCACTCGGTGCGAGCAGAAATAATATCTTTATACTCCTATACGGATGCACGTAAGAAGTTAAAGAACGGCGTGAGTGAATAGCAGTCGGGCTAGCTCGTGTTTGCTAAAGTTAGCAATGCTCTACTGCAACTAAACAACAAACTACGGCAATTCCTACGTCATGTTGCATGGTTGCCGCCGACTATCCCCTTTCCATACGTCTCTGCGCTTGAATCTCACGGGGGAAACTGGGGAATGTGCGAAACTTCGGCGTAACTGTTCACTTTACTAGGTTGACCAGGCTTTCAGGAGCCAAAGTTAACTTCTAGGGACCTGTTAGACATGTAATACCTACTAAATTCACCTCCATTGGGGGTGTCCCTGCTTAACCAGGTGGAGTGGTATATTCTACGGGACCCTTTTATGTGGTGCGAGAACAGGGGCGTGAGCAAGCAGTCTGGAACCTTTTTCGCTCGCGGCATGTTTGAGTCAACTTTGGCGTGGCGGGCCGCAGATACTACGCTGCATATTTAGATTTAGCTCACGGCTCGATGATCTGCCCGTCTGTCGTCCCGCGGCATCTCGCTTGTCGCCAAAGTTCATTGGTCCACGTGTCTGGTCTCTTTCATGTCTTATGACTCGTTGGAGACAATGATGCTACTATACTCTGTACGTCCCTGTGAGGAAGGCAGCAGGGGACCATGGAAGGAAGGGGCCATTCGGGGGGCAAGAGGGGTACAAAAGCCCATCTTTTAGGGCGAGCAGAGAAGAGACTACATAGACCATCTTTTCTGTCCCCTGTATTTAGTCGGATCTTGCAGCCTACTCTCAGTGTCAGGAAACTGTTCTGGTTTAAGCAAAAGTATCCTGACGGAAGGAGATTGGACAGGCTAGCGGCTTTCCCTACAGCCGCCTTCGCTACCAGGTGCAGCTTGAGGCTTCACGGCTAATGTGATGGACGCAGCATGGAGGCGTCTCACATCAAGCCACTAATGATATGGAGCAGCGCCTAGACCTTTGTTAAGGACGCCGGTGGGAATGATTTATCGACATATAAAGGATTTGCCACAGTCTCAGTACACCATGTCTGGTATGCTCCATTTGAGCCCCCTCCCCCCGCAGGCCCTTTACTCTCTCACTACCAACCCCTTGTCCTGTGTCTAATATTCAACACAGTTGAATGGATCAGACCATGTCCGTTCCGAAAAGCTGTACGGTGCTCGTGATCGGCGGTGGCCCTTCGGGGTCATTCGCAGCAGCTGCCTTGGCCCGCGAGGGCATCGACGTGGTGGTTCTGGAGGCGGACAAGTTTCCCAGGTCAGTCGTGATGCCTTTGGTCTGTCAAACCCCCTTCTTGGGCTTACTGGACTGCGACAGATATCATGTCGGAGAAAGCATGCTTCCTTCCATGCGCCATTTCCTCGAGTTCATAGATCTTTACGACACCTTCAATGCTCATGGATTCAACAAGAAGGTAATTGCATCCCGCACACTGGTGGAGTCTCGAAATTGCAGCATCATGTTGACACATTGACAGAACGGCGCAGCTTTCCGGCTCAATCGGTCTCAGCCTGACGCCTGCAAGTCCCCCTTTCCCAATTTCCCCGTCATCCGTAGGGGTCTGCCTGTATTCCTTGGTCATGTAGGAACTAACATCTGCTAAAGACACCGACTTCATTGCGGCCGGCGGGCCTGATGGGCATGCCTGGAACGTAATTCGATCCGAAGCCGATGAGCTGCTCTTCAAGCACGCCGGGGCCAGCGGCGCTCACACCTTCGACTCCACCAAAGTCGACGCCATCCAATTTGAGCCAGGCACTGATCAAGTAATCCTAGAGAAGGGCAATCCGGACCCGAACCCTGGCCGGCCCGTTTCTGCCACCTGGACTAATAGGGGCGGCACCTCCGGAGCCATCACCTTCAATTATGTCATCGATGCCAGCGGGCGGCATGGCATTCTGAGCACTAAATACCTAAAGAATAGGAAGTTCAACCAGAATCTGAAGAACATCGCCAACTGGGGCTACTGGAGGGGCGGCGGCTCATATGGTTTGGGAACACCCAAGGAGGGCCTGCCCTACTTCGAGGCGTTGCAAGGTAATATAGGGCTTCATCTTCCGTTCTCGCCGCAGCTGCTCAGGCTTGCTGACCACGGGACAATAGACGCTAGCGGCTGGTGTTGGTTAATCCCCCTACACGATGGCACCCACTCGGTTGGTATCGTCCAGAACCAGCAGATGGCCACTGCCAAGAAGCGAGAGCTAGGATCTCCCTCGACCAAGGATTTCTATATGCAATCCCTCGAGCTGGCACCCAGAATCAGGAAGCTACTTTCCGAGGCGGAGCTGGTCACCGATATTAAGTCGGCCTCGGACTGGTCCTATAGCGCGTCGACTTATGCCTTCCCGTATGCTCGCATCTCCGGAGACGCTGGTTGCTTCATCGACCCTTTCTTCTCCTCTGGCGTCCACCTAGCCCTAATGGGCGGTCTCTCCGCGGCTATAACCATTGCGGCGTCCATCCGGGGGGACTGTGACGAGCAGGCCGCGGCATCCTGGCATTCTAAGAAGATAGCCGAGAGTTACACTCGATTCTTCCTAGTCGTTAGCAGCGCGCTGAAGCAGATCCGATCCCAGGAGGAGCCCATTATCCAGGACATTGATGAGGAAGGCTTCCAGAGAGCGTTTGAAGTTTTTAAACCAGGTAGGGCATCGAATCACAGGAGACTATGGTGCCCAGGCCTTGATTAATCGGATCGTGCTAGTCATCCAGGGCACTATCGATGCCGATGCCACCGGCAAGCTGTCGTGTTTGGGGCTCTCCAAGACAATCGAGTTCTGCTTCAAGGCGTTCACACACATCTCCCCCGAACAGAAAGACTCGGTTATCGAAGAACTAAAGAGTCTCTGCCTCGACGCCGGCGAAGATGACGCGGTCGCGGTAAAGGCGATTGACGATATAGAGAAGATGCTGACGCCCGAGGAATCGCAGGTGCTGGACATACTGCGGAGCAGGCGCATGATCCGCGAAGACAACTTCAATATAGATAGCTTCGTCCTCGACTCCATCGACGGGCTGGCGCCGAACATGGAGCGTGGCAATCTTGGCATCGTCAAGGCAGAGAAGGCCAAGCTCGACAGATCCCAGCTGTACATGATACCCTTCCTGGAAGGCAAGCGTCCGTACCGCACACAGATATCCTAATGAATAGAAGCAACTTGTGATTCCCTTGGCGCTTTGCCGACATAGCTCTGGACCTGACGCACTATCCAAATTATAATGCCGTGGACTTTAAGAGAGGCGTTTTTAGTAGAAATGAATAAGTAAACCGAGCGTGACGCTATGGTTAAGGGTCCTCTGCATGACCTAGACCTCCGGTGCCTAGGGGTGTTTAATATCGTCTATAGCCACACGCCTCTCTAAGATGTCTGCCTGAAGCGCGTTTCTTATATCGACATGGTCCTAAACGGACTCGGCCTCGACCGCCGCATGATTATACACATCATCGTTGCTATTGGCGCCTTCCAGAACCGTCTACCAGAAGAGTCTTTTGGCTCTTCAGACCGTCTTAGGCAGCTCCCGCCGAGCCAGCTTACAAGGAGCGAGGGCGAAATAAATGGGCGTGACACGGGTAGGGAAATCCGGGTTGCTAAACATTGGGCGCACTGGTAGTGCAACTATTAGTCTACCAGTCAGTTTGGGCAAGCCATGGTGAACCACGAGTGTGGTGCGAGAAGCACGCACTAAATCAGAGTGTGCACTCATAGTCCTCATATGGCACACACCATTAGGAGAGCTGGAATTTACTTTGGAGGCGATGCCATTAGGGACGGAATGTGATTCAACGTTTCTATGAGACGATGGACGCTCTTATGTTAACCGAGTTTCGGATAGATTGAGATACAGTACGGATAGATCATTAGATGGATCAGTCTCAAGTGTCTCAGGCATGAGCATACGCAGAGGAGGATGGATTTCATTATCCCAACTTTGAATGGAATGGAAGAAAAAAGGCGAAATGAAAGACATCATCTCATGCTTATACGCTATGAAATAGGTCCACGGCCCCAGGCGGCACACCGGGCAAGTTTCATCACCATTGCTATGCAGCTCCATGGTTAAAACGTCGGTCTAGGCGAAGAATCTTTCCTTCATCACCCATCCGCCGCCAAACCAACAACCATGAAGCTGGGACTTTTCGCCACGTTATTCGCACTAGTAACGGCGAGTTCTGGAACGAGTCAAGCTTCTAATCCTTTTACTTGGTTCGGTGATCAAGCGTATTGTGCCCTCCACAAAATTCCATTCCTTGGTGCGCTCGTCAAGCAATCCGCCACTTACTCCCGGGATAAAAAATGTTGGTGGTATCATCCGCTCAAGCTTCCTCGGCCGCCAACGGTCCCGCCGAGGTTTGACGCCGAGGATCCACGGTTCGACAATTTCCACCATCGTCGACCAAAAGACTGTAAATATATGGCGTTATTACATGGCAAGCTCATTGAGCCGGCTAACGCGTGTACAGCTCGCTCCTCGTGCCCTGCATTAAACACTCTCGCTAACCATGGCTTCCTACCTCATAATGGGAGGAGAATCACCATGATTGATGTCATAGTCGCATGCTTCGAAGCCTTTGGAGTCTCGCCAGAAACAAGCGCGCTTATCACGGCCGACGGTTTAGTAGAGTCTAAACGTCTTCTTGACTCTGTCTTTGACCTGGAAGAGTTCCAGACTGCGCCATTCGGCATCGAGCACGACTGCAGTTTCTCACGCAAGGACAGCTCACAGGGTGACGTCAGTTTTCTAGACCAAGAGGCCTGGAATGTCACGCTCAACGTGATGCATGGCTGTAAAAGGATAGACCCCGATTGCCTTGGCAGGGCAAGAATCGCCCGCATCAAAGCGGAGAGGCGACGCAATCCGAAAACCCAGTATAACAAGGACGCTGCCGCCTACGGTGCCGCCGAGGTCGGCATGTTGCTTGGTGTTTTTAGCACAGCTGTGAGAGGCCGTCTTGCGGAATACTGCATCCGCCATCTGTTTGAGCAAGAGCGGATTCCACAACATCGTGGCTGCAGGCCCACTGAAGTTACATCAAGGCTTGATGTTTCCTTGGAGTTGGCCGTGTCGACATTGGGAGTCGACCCAATGTTGCAGAAGACAAGTAACGGTGTGGTGAAAACCCTGCGTGTAAGTCTTGCGGGGAAATCATGACGTGCGGTTCTAATGCACGGTTATAGAATGTGCTGGACATTACCGGCGGAGGCGAGATACCTTTGTGGGAAGTACGAGACGTTATAATTGCTGCCGGTTTCGACGACAAAGATACCTTCGATACCCTAGACCGGCTTATTCGCGGCTATTCGTCTTGAATGGGTGGTTTCCTCGGGAACACAAGAACGTGTGTGCCTTGTCAATCACTCGGGCAGGATGGCAAGATGGGAACTTGGAAGCTTACCATCGGGGGTGAACATAAAATGACGGGTACAAATGCAAGGGACTACTCTCCAAAGTATCTCTTGGGTTGCGCCAGGCCTCTGATGTCGTTCCGAGTCTGCTTGACGCAAACCCGTGTCTCGTCCAATACCAGATACCACATCTACGCGACCTTCTTGTCACCAGCCCCTTGATCAACCTGATCCGCCTCCTTTGTTTCCCATGTCATCGCTCCTCCATTATCGAGCAAGATGTAGCTCCTGCCCCCTCACAGGACGCCCTTTTGCAGCCTCTCCTCAATCTCCGCCGCCTCGGCCATGGCATCCCTGACAGCCTTCTTAACCGCCTCGGGCGCCTCTTCGTACGGATGGCGCGGCCGCAGCTTCGCCTCGGCGTCCTGGATGCCCGCCAGCCTGGCCGAGTAGCACGCCACGGCATACTTTGTCGTCGCGATGCCGCTCTTGCACGGGCTCTCGGCCAGCGCCGCCACCCGCTGCAGCCTCATGGCCTCTTCGGTGAGGCCGGCCCCGTGCAGCCGGTAGATCTCGGCCGTGAGCCTGGGGAAGACGTTGGCAAAGGCGGCGATGCAACCCGCGCTGCCGGCCGCGAGCCCGCCGATGAGAAAGTCGGACTGGCCGCCAAACGTGGCGAATTCGCTCTGGGGGTGCGAGGCGGCTAGGCGGGTTATCTTGCCGACGGAGCCGCACGTCAGCTTGACGCCTACGACGTTGGACACGCGGCCGGGGCTCGTCTCTGCGCTCTGGCGGACGATGGCGGACATGGTCTCGGAGTCGATGTCGACGCCGTTGCAGACGCCCGGGAAGTTGTAGATGACGACGGGCAGGGGCGCCTTGGCAGCCAGGTCGGCGAAGAAACGGCTCACGACGGCCATGGTGGTGGCCTTTGCAAAGTAGGCGGGCGGCAGCACGAGCAGGTAGTTTGCGCCCGCCCGCGCGGCGTCCCCGGCGAGCTCGAGCGTCTGCTTGGTGGAGTGGGCGCCGACACCGGCCATGATGGGGAACGAGGGCCCCACGGCCGCACGGGCGACGGCGATGAGCTGGGCTCGCTCGTCGCGGGTGAGGAGGAAGGCCTCGGAGTTGGTGCCCATGACGACGAGGCCCGCGAGGCCGGAGCGGGAGAGGTGGGCCAAGTATTGCGTCTGGGCCGCGAGGTCGAGTCCGTCCGAGGGGGTGAAGAAGGTGACGGCCGGGCACCAGACGCCGGCGGGCGGGACGTGCGGCAGAGATGCTGGGCCGGACATTGTGACGGGTGTGGTTGGTGGTTGTCCTGGAAGCCGACGGCGAGTGGGCGGTGGCCACGCATGAGCCTCATGGTGTGTGGTGGAAACAAGGGAGGGGAAAGCCATGCACTGACAAATGCTACCTCAGCTTACGTCCCGGCCTACAGGCGCCGAGATGTGGTGGGCGCCTCCAACTCGGCGGGGGTCGGGCGGGTCTGCCGGAGGGTGGGGCCGGTCCCGGCTTCCCACGGCATCCATCGCCGGCGACAAACCCGGCCTCAGCCGAGCAGCAGCCCGCCGTCAAAGTACACAGGACAGTTTTTCGGCGAGGCAAGGCGGTTCTGAGCAGTCATGACGGTGAATCCGCCGGGACATCGGGCGGGCTCCCGAGACGGGGGGCGCCGATTCCGAGGCATGCGTGGAGAGCAACATGGCACAAAGCGAACCCTTATTGAACCATGGGACCAGTGCCTCAGCCTGGCGCCCTTCACCTCGTCGCAAGCACCCGCCTCAGCCTCCTCCACGCCTCCGCCTTCAGCACCGAATACTCATCCCTCGTCCGCGACACCGCGTCACGGTTCTCGGCCGCCCGGCGCGCCAGATAGCCCAGGCACTCGTCCAGGCGCCCCCACGCCGAGCACTTGTACACCTCGGGCGCCCCGCCGAGTCGCAGCAGCCCAAAGCTCAGCGTGTCCGACATGCCCTGCAGCTGTGCGAACCGGACCGGCACCGTCTTCAGGCCCTGCCGCAAGCGGCGCGTGTGTAGCTCGTGCGCCGCGAGCACGCTCTCCTTGTTGTGGCTCGCCAGAATCAGCTTTACCGACGGGAACGGCCGCGCCCCCGAGTCCGTCTCCCCGAACCCCAGGAGGCACTGCCGCAGCGCGCCCAGGGCTATGGCGTTGTACGCGTCGTCTGTGTCCTGCTTGGTGTCGTGGATGAGGCTGCGCTTCTCGGTGGCCAGATACGCGCCTCGGACGAGCTTGAGCCCGAGGGTGAAACGGCCGTCTCTGGCGGCGCCGAGATGGTCGGCCAAGGACACGGGCGTGCTCTTGAGGTAGGCCTGATAGGTGTTGTAGATGACGGTGTGGCCGTCGCGGTTGTACCTTTTCATCATTTCGAGGCCCACGCCGAGGATGCCGAACTGGTAAAGCTGGGACTCGGCGTCGATGAGCATCTGCGCCTGTTGTGCCTTGCATCGGGCGCTGATCTCGTCCAGGGCATCGAGCATCGGTGCCGGCAGCACCTTTCCGGCTGCGAGGGCCTCTGTGACCAGCGGCCCGGCTCCTGTGATCCTGGTGCCGTGGTTAGCGGCCGCTTACATGGGATGCAAGACTCCAGGGGGTGTGAACTTGACGGCCAGCTGGTCCCCCTCGCCGAGGATCTCGACAGCCTCGAGGGTCCTCTTCCGCCACGACTCAATGGCCGCGCCCGCCTCTGCGCCCGCCTCGACCCCCAGCCCATGGACCGTGTTTTTGTGGTGGTCAAAGACGGTCTCCGTGGCGAGCGTGATGATGGTCCCGCGGAAGCCCATGTCCCGCATGCGACGCATGGTAGCCCGCGTCTCGACGAGGGTCTCGCCCGCGCAGAACTGCTTGTACACGGTCTGCTTCATCAGCCACGCGAGCGCCCGGTTACGCCGCACGTCCAAGAGGAATGGGCGGCGTGGTTGGCAGAGGTACGAGAGGAAGGAGATGGCGGCCGTGAGCAGCACCGGCGTGGAGGAGACGGCGCCGGTGAAGAGGGAGCGGCAGAGGGCGCCGGCGGAAAGGACGCAAAGGGGGGAGGCATCGTTGTCCGGGCCCGTCGGCTTCAGATACGAGATGCCGCTGTGCCTCGAAGGGGACTGCGCACACAGCCTTTTGCGGGCCATGGGGCCCATGATGCCCGTCCGAAAGCTCGCCATTACAAGACACGATGTGCCCTTTCTTGCACTGGCGACCGCGGTGGACCGTCTTGGGCTGGGTGGCACCGGTCATCGGGCTCGCGGCCGTTCTAGAATCGCGGTCCAGCGCGGGGTATGGACGGCTTGAAGTGTCATATCCAGACCGCGAGGAAACGGACGGGTAGATAGGGTCAGTGTCGGTGCGGCTGATGGCACAAGCTTACAGCTGTGATAACATCTGCACGGTAGGCCAATGGAGGACGCCGCCGCCGCATAGAATCACCCATCTTTGAGCTCTCCTACAAGGCACAGGCCAGCTTGTTGCATCTCGAGTGAAATCTCAACGCCAAGTCTCGCCCCCTTATCGTCGCCATCGGGCTGCGCGCCTGGGAGGTGAAAAGGGGCCAGCAGGGAGAGCAAGCCGGCTCTAGGCAACGAACGGCTGCGTCGCCAAAGCCCTGTGTAGCGCACTTATCTCCGGTCAAGCGCCGATAGCTGGGCGCTTGCCTGCCGGTGGCTGGATTTGGCATGGTGGTCCAGGCTTGGAGGCGTTGATGTATGCATGCGATACCGCCGGCTTGCCCGGGAGAAGACGGAGGCGCAATCTGGATGGCGTTTTTTCATTCATTTACCGAGGCTTCAATGTCGGATGAGCATGAGCATGCGAGATAGCATGCGTTGAAGCTGCATTTACAAGGGCCGTATGCGGAGGGGCCGACATGAGACGGGCCTGGCTAGACGAAGCCATCCAGTGGCCCATTCCCGGCCCTCCTCACTATCGAAGCCGGTCTTACACAGCGCGGCAAACACGCCAAAGGTTGCGTTGCATCCCGCCCACCCAGTCTCGTGTCCGCCACGCGGGTCCGCCGGCGAAACACGACATGACTGACGGTGGACACACGTGGGGTTGGCCAAACCGGGCGCCAAAGAATTTGTTAATCGTCATCGGCCGTTGCAGTCGTAACGCGCCAATGGGCTCTTCGGTATCCCAGCCAACGTCATCAGTGTGACCGTCTGGGCATGGGTGGAGCTTGGCTGATGGGCCCGGGCGTAGCGAGACGCGTTGGTAGATGCGAGGGGGTTGGATATGACTTCCATTTCAAGCAGCAGCACTCGCTGGCTACACAAATCCCTTGCACGGAGGGGGGGGGGGGGGGGGTTACCAGGAATTGAGTCGAGAGTTGGAAAGTGTTTCCGGTGCCATGCTGAGAGCACCATTGAGGTCTTCTAAAATGTCCAAGCACTATGGCCTCTACCGAGCCACAATCATTCAATGAAAACACCAAGGGCGCGCTTGCTTCAGTGCGCCGCCTTGTTGCCGCCAAATGCTCTGCCAGATGTTTCTCTTGCGGGCAAGCCAGGGGTAATCCAGCGCACGGTTTCTTTGTAGCGAACGCCACTATTCGACGGGAAAAGCTATGGAAAAGTTACTTGAATTTCAACCACTTTCAAAGGACTGGGAAAAGTTGGTTCCTGGGTTAAAGGATTTGCTGCAGATGAATATATCAAAACTGCGTCTCCTTCCCCAATCAAGTCAGCTCACAACGGCTACTTGAAACGCACTGAATCACCTCCATCAAGTTCGTCAAGTCCACCACGCTCTCACATACAGAGTTAGGCACCAATGATCATGGTAAAATCATACAGCTTGGCTGTACCGCATCCACATGCTTGCCGAGCGGACTCCCCTCGACACGCCGCGGCCCCTGTTGATCTGGCTCTCCTTCAGTCTTGGTCAGACTTGCACGCAATATCACGACTCGCGAGATATCTCCGAGTCTGGAACATGGCGCCGTCACGCCCTTATGACGAGGCATTTGGCTGCAGAGCCCTTGCAGGGCCGGGCAGCCAACACACGAGGCGAGTTGTGGCGTTACTCGTACATATCACTCAGGCGCCCTTGTCAGAACTGGGGTATGCTTCGGACCAACTACCGCTCAATACGACGCTGACATTGAGCCGACCTGATCTCAACCTGCAGTCCATGGTGTCAGCGACGCAGCCTTATCCACGAACAGAAGCTGACAAGTACAATCCGTACATTGTTCCACTGGCCCGGAGTCTAGAACCGCCTATTCTTAGTCTGATGGCTCTCAACCTTCGGGATCAGCCGTTCCCTTTTCGGCATGTTAATGCAACCTTCCTCTACTCCACGTGCCGGGATCAAGCCAGGCTGGTGCATTGGTGCAACCCCGAGATTGTGAGGCAAACGCCGGGTAGCCGCGAGCCCATTGGTTCTCATCTCGAAGCCAGCCTCTGTGGAAGCGACTGAGCGTCGAGAATCAGAGCCTGGGAAGGCTTCAAGACTCCTGGATTTGTGCCAGGTATGTAATTCTGCACTCTGGAGAGGGTACGATGAAACCGACTGCGGCTGAATGCTTCCTATCAGTTCCATTGGCTTCAGGTTCCGGCTTGTGACAATCTTTTGAGCTAGGTTTCTAACAGGTCAACACGGAAGATTTTATATTACATGCAGTCGGCATAACCCTTGAATGTCATGCTTGAAATCCTAGGTTTCACAGTAATGACCCTTCCATCTGGATCGCTAGGACTCAAACAGCAAGGGTCTAACTAACCAGCCAACCACCCTGCCTAACCGGCCAACTTTTAGGCTAGTTAGACCCTTGCTTATATGCATTGGTGCGACATAATTGTGCGGTATCGGCGCTACGCCTTAATAAGCCACATTACCCCCCTGAAAAGCTGGCCGGTTAGGTTGGCCGGTTAGTCGGACCCCAAATGAAGCCGTGTTGACAGGTTCCTCGATTCGACTCCAGAAATCAGGTGCTTTCAAACACAGGTTGCAGACAAGGCTAACCGAGGCAACCAGTAGAAATCACCCCATGCATTGGCTATTGGAAAGTCAGGAGAGATGTTGGCCCAACGTCTTTGCCACCATCAAGGATTCTGTAATCTGTTTCCTTCAAAAGACTCGAGTTCTCCCTTGGTGATCGACCAACGCATGCTCAGCCCAGGAAGAAAACCCCAGACTGTCTATTCATCATGAAGGGAATCTCAGCTCTCATTGCCCTCACTGTCTCGGCCATCGCGGCTCCAACTCAGGACAAGCATGTCCCGTCGCCCCTGAACGTCCAGATCGAGATGGTCGGCAACTCCCAAGTCAAGGCCGTCATCACAAACGAAGGGCACGAGAGTCTCAAAGTCCTCAAGTCGGGCAGCATTCTCAGCTCTGCTCCTGTTGAGAAGGCCAAGGTCTTCGCCAATGGTGCGTCCTACCAAGCAATGTCGGACTATACTTACCCGTCTTCAGACAAGCCCGTTGGATTTGACGGCATTCAGCTCCGGATTGCGCTGAGCGCTCTCAGAGACGACCACTTTCAACGCATCCCTGCTGGACAGTCTGTCGAGGTCGACTTTGATCTCGCCGACGCTCACGATCTATCCAGCGGGGGCAAGTTTGGCGTCCGTGTCGATGGAGCCTTTTCGGTTGCCGAGGACAACAGCACCAGGCTGATGGGCTCCATTCCTTACGCCTCCAATCTGCTTGTGGCCCGCATTGACGGCGGCCGCGCTGCCGCAAGCCGTGCGGCTTCTCTTGGCAGACGCACCTTTCTCCAGAGCGACTGCAGTGGCGAGAAATACACCACGACTCAAAAGGCACTGGCAGAATGCGCCTCCATGGCAAGACGCGCCCGCGTGGCCGCCTCCTGGGGCCCCGCGGACAAGATGGAGGAGTATTTCCAGTCGTCAAGCAAGGAAGTGCGCCGAATCGTCGCCGACGTCTTTGACCGCGTCAGGTCCGAGTGCGACTCGGCCACGGGGGGCATCGCCAAGTACTACTGCACCGATGTCTTCCACAACTGCGATGCCGAGACTCTGGCCTACACGGGGCCTTCGTCGGGACGCATGGTCTTCTGCCCGCTGTACTTTGATTCTCTCCCCGACCTTGCCAAAGGCTGCCACAGCCAGGACAAGGCCACGACCAACATCCACGAGGCAACCCACCTGAACCGCATCAAGGGCACCGAGGACTACGGTGGCTACGGCTATGAGTTTATTCGCAGCCTGACGCCGGAGCAGAACCTCAATCACGCCGATACCTATGCCTTGTTTGCCAGCGCCATCCGGCAACGGTGCTAGAGGCCACGTCCCTTGGGGGTTCGGTTCTTATATCTGAACCGAAATACGGTTTCGTGTTAACGCCCTGATGAAATCGTTTAAGCCGGCCGAGTGGGAGCGTATAGCTGCCTAGTGGGACAAGGTAGAAGCGGCGATCCAAGATAAAGGAGACGCCTGGTAGAATTTATATACAGACGGCCTCTTCTAAAGATGGATATATATAACGCCGCGAGGGCGCAATTCACTTTCTTATATATATATGGCGATAACCTCACTTTTTAGTTGGTTGAAGAGTCTGCCACATAGGCGCGGGGAATATACGCACCTAATTATGCGGCATCGGCGCTGCGCCTTAACCCTCATTATTCTGTATGCCCCCTCTACACGTGTATGCTCTCTAGTTGGGGCGAATGTTAATGGATGGGGCAAGACACGAGTCTGTAATTGTGTGGGTACGTGCAATAGTCGAGAACTCGAAGCGCTGTACGTGGCACGCTCACACTCATCGGCTCCCACCAATCTCGTTTAGACGTGTCAAGGTTGACGCAATCCTCGGCCCACCGCCAAGCGCCTCGGGGAACTTTGGATATCCACCGGACTCCCAAGTTCGAGCCAAGACATTGCAGCTAGCCCTTGCCGTCCAGCTGAGCTGAGAACAACTTGGCCGACACCAACGTCCAGGACTAATGACAGGGTGAACTCCCACAGTGGAAACACGGAAGCTGAGCCGGTTTGTCGTGTTGGAACAAAGTGAGCTGCGCCCTCCCGCCGCGCGGTTAGAGCTTACATGTTCTCCGGACATCCCCACCGGCTAGGAGAAAAACATGAGGTGAAGCCTCGCATTGATTACTAGTCAATTACCGGTGGAGCGAGCATACGCAGACGCCAAGGATAATGTTGTGAGTAAAGCTTCGGTTGGGAGTGAGCCGGCGTTTCAGAGCGTCACTGGAGACAGGCCAGGCAGTGCTGCTCGCTACTCATGATATTCATCGCCATGTTCCTTGGTATCCATCGCCATGTTCCTTGGTATCCATCGCCATGTACCTTGGCTGCAAATGCTGTATCTACAAGAAAGCACTTCTCGCCGAGCCTCAACCCATCCAGTTGTTCGGGGTCCAATCCACCTAGCCATGTGTCAGAAAAGGAACAAGCCCGACGAGCATGATTGCAGCCACTTACAATGGTGTCATTCAGCTTCTGCAGATCGGGAATGCCCAGGTTGCCGGCGTCGAGAGCAATCTCGGTCTTCATGAGGCTGATGGCCCTCTCCACGCCAGGCTGGCCCAGGACATTGGCATACATAAAGGGCCGGCCGATGCCGACGGCCTTGACGCCGAGAGACAGGAGCATGAGTGCGTCCACCCCGTAGCGGACGCCGCCGTCGGCAAACACCTCGGTCTTGGTGAAGACTTGGGGCGCATTCTTCTTGATATCCAGCGCCACCTCGAGGGCGGACGGGGCCCCGTCGAGCTGCCGGCCGCCATGGTTGGACAGAATAATGGCCTTGACGTTGCGGTTGACGGCCTCGACGGCGTCTTCGACGTGCATGATGCCCTTGAGGATGATGGGCAGCTTGGTCTGGTTCTTGAGCTGTTCGTAAAAGTCCCACTGCCTTCAGTTAGCATTCGTCTCTGTGGGCAGAGCGGAGCACGGCGTACTGTAAACTCGGAATACTCGGGGTCACTGCCGCTTGGTTAGCCACGACGTCCGAGGCGTGGAGCTGGAGCTGGACCTACGCAGATCCGACACCGAAGCGTGCAGCCCGGTGGCGGTTTCCGTCGGCGGCCGAGTCGACGGTGAAGACAATGGCGGATGCGTTTGCCTTTTCGGTGCGGTCGATGAGTTCTTTGTTCGCAGTTATGTTCGAGGACAGGTACAGCTAGAGCCGGTTTAGCCTTTAATGTTGCCACTTCACCGGGAGACAGGGGCGGGCACGTACCTGTTGGAACAGAACCTGATCCTTATCCTTGTCCTTTGCGATATCCTCAATCTCCTTGGTCGCAAAGAGGGCCGGCTGGAGAGGAGACGGGCGTCAGCGACACGTCCACCTGCAGAGGCCGGAGCATGCTCGCGTACCATGTAGAGAATGCCCTGGGCGGCGGCGGCCTTGACAAAGTTCGTTTCGCCGTCTGGGTGGGCGTATCCTCCCTGTGCGCAGGGGCTGATGTAAAAGGGGGCAGAGAAGTTGTGGCCCAGAATGGTAGTCCTGTCGACCAAAGTTGGGCGTCAGAGCGTGCACATGTCATTAAGCAAGAGCACGGGGGGCCGGCCGTACGAAAGAGTGCTACTGATCTTGGAGATGTCTCGGAGGACTCGCGGCTTGAGACGGTAGCGACGAAAGACCTCGAGGTTGTTGCGGTACGACCACTCGCCGGCAGCGCCGTTGCGGTAGTAGGTGTACTTCCTGATGTGCAGGTATTTCCGGGCGAGCCAGTCAAAGTCGGGCAAGCTCACCATTGCCGTCGCGTTGGGAAGCCGGCTCTGCTCAAAGTTGTTGCTCAAAGAAGTAATGGGCGTGTCGTCGGCAGGGGCACCCGACGAGTTCCCCCTCATGTTGAGCAGGTCGCCCAGGGCTTCCTCGATTCCCGTGTCGGGCTCATTGAGAAACGGGCGAGCGGCCAGGGCGGTGCTCGAAAGTGCCAAAAGAAGGGTCTGGGCGTGCATGGTAACGAATGTGATGCTGAGGTGGCTGAAGAGGCGTCCATGGCGGCGAGCAAGCTTGTGTTATAAAGACAATGGAACCTGCATTGACTCGACAATGCTCTGCCCTCAAATCTCCCCGTGCCAGACACAGTCTGCGAAGCTCTTGTTTCCAGAAAACATGCCACTTTAGTGCCCGGATCCCGTCGCATTCGAGTACGCGTCAGTCAAATCGGCTGTGCCGCCATGAGGAGGGCCCTGCCAGAAGCGAGCACCTGGCATATTAAGGGTCTTTACTAGCGGCCCTGTCCTCATGCTAACGTATATCTCGCCCGTGTACGCGTAACCCCAACGTTGGTAGGCCGACAAAGCGGCCCCGTTTGCGGAGCCGAGTGACGAGTCTGTGGGGGGGGGGGGGCGTCAAAGAGTAATTATTCACACGCGGACATGACCTTGGGTTGCACGTCAAGCATGTTCGTCTCATCTCCCGTCCCGAGTAACGCCCACGAGGCCCCTTTGGCTGCCGATCAATACCTTACGTACAAAGTGGGGAGACGTCATGGCGCATTCCAGGCCAGGTCATGACAAAACGGCGGCCAAGGCCGAAGCCGACGTCACTCGGCGAGCCGGCATTGTAGGAGGCCATGGCGAATAATTGTCCAGCAGGCCTTTTCCTTGCCTGTTGTCGTCGTCAAAGGCACCGGTCCTTGCCGACTCGTACCAATGCATCTGGGCTGCTGGCAAAAACAACATGGGAGATTGGCCGGCATCGTCCATGATGCATACCCTGTCTTGGCCGAAGATGTCTGTCTAGTTGACGGCCTACGGTTCCGGCCGGCGTGTCATGTAGACCGACGACCAAAGGACGCCAACCCCGGCACCCAGCGTCTCACTCACACTCTCTCCAGAAAAGGCCTCCACCCTCTTCACACATTTTGAGTTTGACCATGGATGTGCTCTAATTCCTGCAGCCGGGCATCTTCCAGACGAAAGATCTCTCCCGATCCAATGCTTGTCTAGAAATGCCAGCTAGCACTTGCCGTAGCCTCGAATGCGAGCACTTCCCGCTGTCTTGTAGCACACTTCCCCCAGCAGCCTCTCCATCAGAGCATAACGTCCACAAACGCAACCACCCCTGAAGATGCGACACAAGAAACACTACACGTACAGCTCCACAGCTTCAGCCCTCGGCGCTGCGAAGCATTTCCGCCACCGCGCCCAGCCCCAAAGCCCCAGCACGCTGCAGCGCCGTCTCGCCCCCGGCCGTCGGCGTGGCAGTGCTGGCCCCGGCATCAATGAGCACCCTCACAACCGCCACGACTCCCTCGGACGCAATATCCACGTATATGGGGTGCGAGGCCATGTCCGGGTACGCCGAAAAGAACCTTGTCGGCCCTCGATCGACTGCACAGTACAGCGCTGTCTCGCCCGCGCCTGTCTGCGCAGAGATATCGGCCCCGGCTTCGAGCAGCAGCCGCGTCTCCTCGTCCCATCCTCCGCCCGCCGCCAGATGGAGCGCCGTGTGCCCGTCTGCCGTCGTGGCCGAGATGTCGGCGCCCCTGTCAAGCAGCAGTCGCGTTCCCCCTTGCCACCCCCTTGCGGCCGCCATGTGCAGCGCCGTCTTGCCGTCGGGGGCTTGCGTCGCCACGTCGGCTCCGGCGTCGAGCATGAAGCGCGTGCTGTTCTCGAGCCGCTGGGCAACTGTGCGGTGAAGCGCCGTCTCTCCGCCGCTGTTTGTCGCCGAGACGTCGGCGCCGGCATCGAGCAACAGCCGCGTCCTTTGCTGCGAGTCCTGGTCTTGCACGGGGAAAGAGGCTGCGAGATGCAACGCCGTTTCTCCGTCTTTAGTCGCCCCATTCACATCGGCACCGGCTTGGAGGAGAATGGAAACGGCCGCCCCATCTCCACGGCCCGCTGCTAGATGCAGAGCCGTCTTTCCATCCTGCTTTGCAACGGCCAGATCGGCCCCTACGCCCAGGAGAAGTGAAACGGCTTCCCCATTGCCCGCGCCTGCTGCGCGATGCAACGCGGTCTCGCCGCCGGCATCAACGGCAGAGACGTCGGCCCCGGCGTCGAGCAGCAGCCGGAGCTTGTCTCGAACCCCTTGGCCCCCAGCGGCAGCCCTATGCAGCGGTGTTTCCCCGCTGCCCGAGGTTGCCGCCGTGTCTGCTCCGGCATCGAGAAGTCGTCGGACCAGATCCTTTGATGCCCATTCCGCGGCGCGATGCAGGGCCGTATCTCCATCGGAGCCCGTGGCCAAGACGTCGGCTCCGGCATCGAGCAGCTGGGCCACCACCGCGAGGCCGCCGTCGACCGAAGCCAGCAATGGCGAGTCGCCGTTGTTGTTGACGCCATGGACGTCTGCTTTGGCGTCGACGAGGAGCCCGACGACGGCTGCGTGGCCGCGGTGGCCGGCATCGTGCAGGGCTGTGTTCCCGAAACAGTTTCGCGCCGAGACATTGGCCCCGGACTCGATCAGAAGCTTGACGACTCCCGTGTGTCCAAACATGGCCGCCACGTGCAGGGGCGTCTCTTGGTCAAAGTTGATGGCAGAGACATTGGCTCCAGCGCCGACGAGCAGACGCGAGGCTGCCTCGGCGCCGTGAAAGGCCGCCGTGTGCAGCGCCGTGACGCCATCTTCGCTCGCCAGCGTGGGCTGAGCGCCCGAGTCGAGGAGCATCTGGAGCATCGTCTGGTTGGCGAGCGAGACTGAAAAGTGGAGGGCTGTGAACCCCCTCCCTTCCGCCAAGGCCGAGACGTCGACTCCGCCTTGAATCAGTTGCGAGGCCCTGTCCACATCGCCATCAAACACGGCATCGTGGAAGTCGACCATGGCTGACTGGCCCTGTCTTGGAGACGAGGCCATTTCGTCTTGCGCTGGAGCAGTCCGGTAGTTCGCTAGAAACGGAGAGGAGGCACAGTACAAGACGAAGAGGGCGACAAAGGCCGTGAAAGCGACTCGCACGTATGTCGCAGCCATGAGGTGCGTCTCCGCTCCGTTTAAGGGGTTGATATGCGAAGAAAGGGCTCCGTCACGTCTGCCACTGTTCATGGCCCAGGTCGGAGCGTCTTTGCGCGAGTCAGTGCACCGTCAGCACCGCCAAGCTTTCCGGGATGCTTCGACCAATGCAAAGGGGAGAACCTGTCACTTGCTTGGAGGCTAATAATTCGGGGAAACATGCCAACGCCGAAGATGAAGACCGAATGCCCCGGCCCAGCGGCCATGGCATCCTTGGTTTGCAATAGGGGTCATGCGTGAGTCCAGACTGTTGGACAGTTAATATCGGACTTGAATCAACGCCGACGACTTGCCGTCACTGGGATCAAGTACATGAGGGTAGCGGTAATGCCCGCTGCAAGCACCGATGCCTCATAATGCAGACGTGGTCATCACCAATAACCATGCTGTTGAACATTTCTGCAGCATTTTCATTGCCCGCTTTGAAATTGCCACAGGTAAAACAAGTCATCTGCATCATCTTCACCCAATGTGTCTCTTCCCATCAGTCCTCGGCCGGACTTACGGCGCCAGCCCCGGCGACTGGCTCCGAGTCCGCCGGGCTGAGGTAATCAAGCTCGACCGAGCCAGCGCCCCACCACCGCCTACCTTGACCGAAAACGCTTCACCTCGTCTCTCAACTTCACCCACCGCCTCGCTCTACAGAAACAAATGGCAAGTTCCCTCGCCTCCCGCCCGATCAAGCCAATCTAACCAAGGAGGTCACGACGAAAACAGGCCCCTCTCCCCCCTCCCTCAGCGGCGCCCTCGGCCCGCGCCCGTCGCCTCGCCCGCATCACGGGCGCAATCCACCCGCTCGCGCCCCCAAAGACCTTTCGCCCCGACGCCGCCGTCACCGACTCCTTCCTCTCCAACAAGCGCGACAAGCGCCTCATCAAGCACTCGTCATTTCTCGCCCGCGTCGCCTCGTCGTCGTCGTCGTCTCGCGTCACCAAGCCCCGCGCCCAGAGCCGCGCCCGCCGCCCCAACAACAAGCTCAAGACGTCGCTGCAAGGCCTCGCCGACGCCCTGCCAGGTCTACAAGGCGAGGACGAGGGGGCCGAGGGGGGCCGTGATGGTCCGCTGCGCCACAAGGTTCGGCATCGGAGCATCAAGAGCAAGCCCGGCGCCCTGAGGCGCAAGGAGATGATTGTCAAGGGCGAGATGGAACGCTTCGGCGCCAGCATGGCCCGCCTGTCTGGCGTTGCTCCAGCGCCGCCTGCGCCTGCTCCCCGTGGCAAGGCCCAGGCCGACTGCCAAGCACAGCAGGATCCGGCTCACCCTCAGCAACCGCCGGTCGTGGCAGGTCGATGGGCCGCCCTTCGCGGATACATCTCTGCAACCATGGAGCAGGCTCCGGCCTTTGTCAAGAATTGAGACACAAACGCAGCTGCCGGGTGGCCTGATTGCACAAGCACGGATTCATGATTGACACGGGCTACGAAGCGTTTGCCCGCTCTTTAGTGTACATAGTTGGGCCTTGTAATGCATCGGAGTTTGTTGGTAGCAAAAGTTGGGCAAACGTCGTTCCAGACATCACAATAAAGAATCGCAACATCTAACGCAAAGACTGGATGCCGCTAAAGCACATAAATGTCATTGAACTCATAGCCACATCTTGTCGCGCGTATGCCATGGGGTATTCTCAATGCCCTTCCCTTCACTCTTTGCAGCTCCAGCGTAAACGGTGAGTGCAAACGGCTTTAGTTGATGCGTTTCAGTCAACAATTGCTTTAGTTGATGCATTTCAGTCAACAATTGCGACGCGCCAGTCTCGTCACTGAGTGGCCGCTGTGCATAATGTAATCAAGCATCTTACTGCCGGTCCGTTGCGGACCCACAATCTCTCCAACGCCTGGCAAAAATTAACAAACAGAAAGGCGCAGAAAACACTTCTGACGTGGAGCAGAAAACAGACAAAATTGGGGAACAAAAAGAAGAAAATCACTCGCAAGTCTCAGGCTGTTGCTGGTCTTGTCTGCGCGAGGCCTCTTCATAGTCCAAGTCGTGCGCGCTTCTGGGCCACGGTCTCCAACGGAGCTCGCCGCTTCCACGACTCGTTCGAAACTTGCTTGCTCTTCGTCGACTTTGCAGAAGACGTGCACTTGGCCGTGTTCTTTGGTGCCAGCTCGCACACGGCCTTCACCTCGAGAGCAGGCTTGGTCGACTTCTGGGCGGTGCGAGCGACTCTGCCTAATTGAAGTTTCTTCTGGCCCTCGACTGCGGCCTGATGCTCGCCCGCCCCAGGAGAAGAAAACGACAGAGAAAACGGGTCGACGCCCAAGGGCCCGTTCCCCTTGGGCACACTGATGATGCGGATATGGGAATGGCGCTTTCTCAGTTCCCGAGACCAAGGTGAATTCCAGAGCTCGGACTCATTTTTGGCAGGCTTGCGTCGTCAAGGCGGCGGACTTTGACGCCGCGCGCAAGAGGCTCGAAAGCCGCGTTAGAGCCGCATCGGGCCGATGTCTACTCGATCCGAGGTGGCGTCTTGTCGGTATAGGGGCTTGAGCTTCTCCTGCGGATTCCTCGGTTAGTCGCCGTGCACTGCATGCCGGAGGTGGGCTCGGGGCCGAAACTCACGATCTCCGACGCTCGCCCTCCTTGCGAAGGTTCTCAATGATGCGCAGCATCTCCTTCCGGCCGCCGTTGCTATCTACTACCTTGCCCGCCATGCTCATGGAGATCTTCTCACGGGCATTGACGCACAGAAGACGCTTGAGGAGGAGGTGGCGCATAAGAAGGCAGACGTAAACGCCGCAGTCACTGCCGTTTCCCTGCTGGGGCGAGTCGGCGAGATTGATGAAGCGAAAGGGGCGGCCGAGCATGTCGGCAAGCTTGCGCGTGGCGTGGCCTGCTTCCGAGTAGTTGGAGCCGCCAAGCGAATCGTAGTGGAAGGCGAGGCCGTCAATGACGGAGACGAGGAGTAGCGACCAATGGCTGCCGCCCTCTGGGGCGCTAACGTTGCGATTGTCGTTGATTGGCAAGAAGGCGTGAGTGACTTTGGAGAAGTCGGGCAGGGCGGCACGGACAAGGCGGCTATCGGGCTCCTTCATGAGGAGAAACGTCATACTGGGACGGAGCAGGACTATGTTGGCTTGCGGGTAGCGGGCCAGCGTCTCTCGCTCCAGGTATTCCTCCCAGAAGGCGATGTTATTGTCCGTGAGCCAGTCGTTCTTGAGAGCCTTGACGTCTTCGACAGTCAGGAGGACATCGTAGTAGCTGAGGTATGACTTGTCGGGGGAGAGCTGCGTCGTGGGGATTGTGGTTGTCAGCGGCACAGAAGCAAGACTATCGGAAACGTGCGGCTTACCGCATCGCCGAAATGGCGGGCCACGCGTTGACGAAAGGGCATGTTGATCTCGATCTGACAGTTCGGACCTCGCCGGTGCCGGGCGAGGGCACGGGGGGGCACGCGGCCGAAAATGTCGGCGGTCGGAGGCGGTGCCGGAGGTTGTGGGTGTGCTCAACGAGGCAACGAGGCGGCGGCAGATGTCCAAGACGCCGCTGCGTACGACAAGATGCAAGGGGGAAAGGCGGGGGAAGTGGGTTGAAGCTCGCGCGATGAGACGATGTCGTGTCTGCGCGACGCTGTGGAGAAGGGGCTGGGCCGCGTCTGAAACCCTTGACAGCGTTTGATCGGCGGGGATGGAAGAGCGAGGCTGGCGGTGATCAAGACGGCGTGGCTTGCTTGCTGCAGTCGAGAGGAAGAGAGGGAAGTGGATGGGGGAGGGAAGAGGAGTAAGAGGAGAAAAAGACAAAATTGAGGGCGGAATAGAGGCGTGGCGCGGGGCGGATGATGAGTACTAGCAGGTACCCAAGATAGGTAGGCAGCAATTGGGTGGCACAGCCGTGACAATGACTGTTGCTACTGGATTGGGGAGGTACCAAGTGGGTGCTAAGCGGGATGGGGCAGAATGAGACGGGGTCTAACTGTGGACAGGTACTTCGTACTTGTTATTGGCCTCGTGTACGCCTCTGCCAGGAACCTATTGCTCTCCAGAGCAGTACAGTGCATGACGAGATTCCTCTTTTTTCCCTTTCCAAATCGATTGTTGGGACACCACTATAGAACAAATGTATCATTGCACGTGGTCGAGGGCTGTTCCCGAGCCTGACTGTTTACCGGGTACTTGCATGATAGCGCTCACATGATTAGGCGGCAACGCCCGTGATGGTTGGGAAACAGAACATACAGTACATGCTAGTAATGCGGGGCCTTTTGACGGGACCCGCTGATAAGCAACAAGCCACGAGGGACGCGACGACGTTTTGTTGGCTCTTTACAGAGTACCAATGCCGTCTATGTACATACATCAGTTAAATGCACATGGTGACGCGAAACGCATGACGATGCTCATCTCACCTCGTCCGGGGACAGGGCAGCTTAAAGGGGAGCACAATCTAGGCACCGACGTTCTGTCAGGTCATGTCTCGAGATGCCTGTCTTGCCCGAGGGAAGAAGACTCGCTATGTACGTCATGGCGCGCCTGCTGTACTGACGCGGCCGATTGGACGAAGGCATCAGAAGCAAGTCTTACGGATATGAGGTGCTAAGTACAGAGTAGGTACTGTACTGTAATGGTTATCGTTATCTCTCGTTATCGTGATAGCAATCAGGCAGGTACCTTATGTAAGCCTCCATTGCCCCCTATGTCGGCTGACCGACTGACCGCCTGCCCCACGTGCACCCGAGATTCGTCAACGCCACCCTCCAAGCCTCAATGGCCACCTCTTTGCTCTTGTCATGGCGGCTGAGCGCCCGGCCACGCGGAGCCTCGACAACAGTCTCTCGAGCGTGGCTGTCCCCGACTTGTCGGCAAGAGACGGAATGCCAACCACTCCCCGTCTCGGGCCCTCGACATCCAACGACGACTGACCAAGTTCGAACCCTCGTGTGACGGCCCCCCACGTCGGCACTTTCTTGCCGCGCCATGACCAAATCCACATTGCCATGCCCACATGCCACTCAATAATGGCGATGCATCCCGACCCCTCTCATGGGCCAGTTGCAGCCAGAGACATTGTAGTCAATGTTACGTCATGCATCTGGACCCCTTGGGCCCCCTCGTCTCGTCTGCCCAGTGTCAAAACTCCAATCTTGGGCCCCCTCGCTCCTACATACCAAGGCCCGCGAATCCAGACATGTCATGCGAATCCGAGAGCTGGGACTCTCTCCCTCCCTATCAGAAGCCAGACCACAACAGATTCGACAAGAAGCTCCGAGGCGTATGCCACTGCGGGGCCATCGTCTACTGGCTAAGCCGCCACAAGCCCCTCGCTTCCAAGTTCTGCCACTGCGGCGACTGCAGGACCCTCCACGGTGAGCCGGCAGCCTCGCCTATTGCCCGTCACCACAGTTGACGCGGGACAGGTGCCCCTTTTCAGTGGGCCGCCATCTTCGACAAGGCCGACGTGGCCTTTGAGGGCGGCACTCGCGGCCTGCGCTTTTACGCCTCGGCCATCCGCCGTGCTGAGCACATGCTGCCTTGCAAGGTCAGCTGTGCCAACTGCGGCACTCTCATCATGGACGAGGGCAGGAACATGGTGCTGCTCTTCCCGACTCTGCTGTCCCTGCACACCAGGGAGCAGCGCCAAGACTTTCAAGTCCAGTCAGTTGGTCAAAGCCGCATATCGCCCTCGTCTATTGAGCTCAACACGCCTGGACTGGTTATCCACTGCACAGGCTGACTGCTCGACGTAGATGTCACCTCTTTTATCCGCGGAGAGTCGTCGATATCCCAGACGGCCTGCCCAAGTGGGAGGGTCTAGATGACAAGTCACGCCTCCTGCCGCAGGACTCGGACGCCCATCACGTTGTCGATTGAGCGACGCTATTGTTTCTCTTGATGGAGAACCCCCATCTGATTTGTCTCGTGCCAACGCCCGCCTTTGTAGGCTCAATTTGAATTGATAAACACCACAATGCCATTGCTTCGCCTGCCCCTGCTCTGCTCAGTCGTATCCATCGTGTGGCACATTGGACTCGTGTCTCATTTCGCTCTCCTCGTGTTCGATTTTGTTGGATGACAATGTCTCTCGAGGGGCTGCGTCATCCAAGGGGGTGTCTCACCGTGGTGCCTGTCCTTCGACGCTCAATTAGACACGCAGTACTCTGTACATTTGCTTATCATTGCCCTGCGAATCCTCCATGAAACCCCTCTATAGTGGCATACTTGGTCTGACGACAGACAATCTTTACCTGTGCGGCGTTTGCCGAGCCTCGTCCACGGCCCGCCATGTTCGTGACAATGGCGCAGACTTGCTGCTTTTCTCTGGGATTAATCATCGGCAAGGAACGTGACACATTCGGGCGACGAGGCTGCCTTGTGGAAGCGAGGCACCATCGGCGCTGTTGCCGACCGCATGTTTGATCTTGTCCGGTCTAAGCGGCTCGTCAAATACCAGTCCTGTTTCAGTCCGAGGCCCGGCTTTCTGCTTGCCTCAGCCACTCGTCGTCTCACGGCAGCAGCGCCCATTCCTTTAGCCTTTGAGTCCGGCCGTGCGTCGCCATACCCTCTCCAGTCTAGCTCGAGGGGGGGGAATCGGCAGCTAATTCCCGGCCCAGACCGTCGACCTGTTACCCCCCCTGTTTACCTCCCCCGGTACTTGGGCAGAGATTGTGGCTTTTTGCCGCGGCAGTGCTCCGGCCCTCGTTGTTGCCTTTGAAAGCCCCCCAATGTCTAACTTCTCTTCTCCCTGATCATGCCAACCTCGCCCCCCATCCCTGGATCCCCAACTCTCTTCCACTCTTGCTCCCTCACCGGGTCCGCTTGTCGGCTGGACGACAACTCTTGCGCACAGCATCCAACGACTGCAGCAGCATGTCCGACTACGAGTCCAGCCGGCCGACTGCCGACAAGCTCCGCTTTCTCAAGAGCCCGGTTGTGCACCAGGGCGACGACGACGGCGACGGAGAGGCCCGGATCCTCCCACGCCTCCAATCCGAAGCCGACGACTCCTCCAATAATGCTGGCGGCGGCCTTCCCGACTTCGTGCGAGTTCGTCTCTCCAGCCCGAAAGCGTCGCACCTGTGGCATCGGTCCGTGCTAACCGTCGCCCTCCGGCCCTTTGCAGCATGTGGAACCAACCCTCCTCGAAGTCTTCTTTGACCTCTTCTTCGCCGCCAACTACAACGTCTTTTCCGACAATCAAGAAGTCACCAGTCATTCCAGATTCAAGGCCTATTTCGGCTACTTCTTGTAATTACTCCCTTTTCGCTTTTGCGACGACCGATTGTTGACTTTGATGCACCCCAAGTCTCCTATGGATAACATGGCTCCTCGTCACCCTCTTCGACGTTCGATACGTCACCGACAGCATCTTTGGTACGAACTCGCCATTGGGTACTCGCAAGCATCGTGGCTAACCCCTGGCATGTACAGCCCGCCTGACGAGAGCCGTACAGCTCGGCGTTTTGGTCGGCTTCACCATCGTTGCCCCCAAGTTCAACCCGACAGACCAGCATGCAGACACGATGCAGGCAATGTGTGCGTCACCCCACGGGTGCGGCTCTAAATAACCTCCGAGGCTAACCGTGTCTAGCCCTCATTCTCATGTTTTCCCGCGCATGTCTGGCGGCCGAATACGCTGCCACACTATGGCATGTCAAACAGTTCAAGGAGGCTCGCTTTCCTATTTACTTACAGATTGCCGTTCACCTCGTATCCTGCATTATCTACTTTGGCATCTCCTTTGGCTTTAAGAAGGGCGAGAAGAGCGATATTTTTATCGCTTGGTACTTGGTCTCGGGGGCCGAGGCCATCGTCACTATCCTCCTATCTAACTTTTATACTGTTCTCAGCTTTACCAGGACGCATCTTATTAAGCGTCTCACGCTATTAACCGTTATTATTATTGGCGACGGCATTATCCAAGTGGCGCGGGAAGTTGTGACGATTGTCAAGAACCCAGACGCATGGGGTGAGCAGCTCTGCAGCCCGGGTATCGAGCACTGCTAACTCGCCAACAGACAGGGTGACGATTGGGCTCGTCACGTCTGCGACTGCGACCATATACTTCATCTTCCTCGTTTACTTTGACTGGCTACGGTCCTCCTTTTACCTCCCTCCGCTACGGCAGCAGCTCTGGATGATGATGCACCTACCCTTTCACCTCTCACTCATCTTGTTCACTCAGGGCTTTACGCAGTTTCTGATATGGTCTAAAATCGTCGATGTCATCAACACGGTCAGCGTGGGCCTAGGCCGGGGCAATGTCGAGTGGCTCTACACGGCCACGAGCGCGCAGGTCCAGGAGCGCATGAACCTCAGCGCCCTGCTCTTCTTTAGGGACTTTCCCCCCAAGATCCCAAGCACATGGGTCACGGTCGACGACGCGCTTGCCAACATTACCCAGATCCCCGATGCCTTCTGGCCCGACCTGGCCAATTACTATAAGACAAACGACGCCCGCGCCTTGAGGGACACGGATTTCCAGGCGACAGAGGTCTTTTCTAACGTCCTACAAGCGACGATGTCGTCGATGGCCAACGCGCTCTTTGCCACGTTTGGCATGGATTTTGAAAGCGAGGTCACCAACAAGAATCCCCGGCTCGACGAGGAAATTAGGGGAGGCGGGTTCCAGGGCGAGGTCCAGGACACGACCTGGGACCGGTATAAGCTGGTGGTATGTTTTCGTCCGTGCCATCAACAAGTCGAGCTAACACATTGTAGTTTGCTTACACATACGTCGCGGCCGGCTGCACCCTGTTGTTCATGATCATCCTCGCCATTGTGGCGCGGACCACGCGGTTCAAAACGTGGCCCATTGTCCGCCTCACCATCATCTTCCTCCTGGCGCTGGGCACCAGCCTAACCGCCATCCTCTTCTTTAACCCTACCGAGGCCTTTAACTTCTTGCTCACGCTCTGGGTACTGCCCGCCATCACTTTTGTGTGGGCCATTGTGCTGGTCATCACCCACATCAACGGAAACACCTTTGGACGCCACGTGCCCCTTTTCAATCGCAGCGGGCGGCCGTACAGTCCGCCCTCGTGTCCCTCGAGCCCAACTGGCGGTTGGGATGATCGTGGGCTGAAAGGGGGCAAGGAATAGGCGGGCGTTGGCGGCTACTAAACCTCGGGAGCTTGATTTAGATTGCATTTACTCGGGACAAAACATGGGGGATTTAGCATCGTTATAGCAAAGCCGTCATTTCTATAGAGTCTACTAGATATCGTCGCAAGCTCGCGGCTATGACGGGGAAACAGAACGTTATGTGTTGGCTTTTCTGTGTCTTCGAGCTCCTCGCCGTTTCTAGGCGACGGTACTTGTTCGCCTTATTGACGTCTCGCTGCGTTCTAGCCATTACTCCAAGCCACGACGCCATGACTGCGCGAGGCCACCTCTCCCTCTCAGAATACCATGAATAATTCTCAGCTGCTTTGGTGTAGTTGCTCGCCTTGGCCACAATCAGAAGGTCGCGATGATGCTGCAAGCCAGTCGGATCATGGTGGTATATGTCGATGCATTCGCCAACCTCCAGTCTCGTCCATCGGCGGGGCGCGGATAGAAAGCTCGGCAGAAGCTGGTCAAATTCGGACCGCATGCCAGGGGATGCGGAAGCACTTGTACCGGCAAAGGCGACTCGGGCATGGAATGGAGGAACAGCTGAAGAGGCACGGATGTTAAAAGGAGGGAAGGACGGGAACCAACTCGATTTTGTTCATGTACGAAGAGGGCTGTGCTGGGGCTCGTCAGGCTGTATCTAAATAGAGAACGCTCTAAGCCTCCTCTGGGGAGCCGGCTGAGCGCAGCAGTGGCGGCGAATGGACTGCCAAAAGCCCCCAGCGACAAGCACAGAGTAGTACATGCCTACTACTGCAAGAAAATCAAGCCGGGGCAGTCCTCAATGCAATGGTCTGGGCAGGTTGGGGGCCGTCGTTGCCGACTCTAGCTTCGGAGGGGGGTTTAATCGACGCTGCTTATATTTAAAGTAGTCAAGAAGAAGACTCCAGTAGAGCGCACCCCGAAGAGGGGATCTACAACCCTGAGGCCCCTTTAGTTGCTGGTCTTCTGGCCCCGGTCTCGTCGCCCTTCACCGACTGCCTAGGAGAATAGTAGACCTAGATCTTGGTCCGTCCACTGGTTCTCGACAAGGCTACTGCGGGACAGGGCGTCGGTGCGCGCCGCCGCCCCACGACGAATGCTTTAAAGGTTATGCCGGGGACCTAGAAGGCCCGTGCCGTTATAAATAAATGAAACAGTTCCGTGAACGGGCCCTTTGCGTTGTATCAAAGACTCCGAACCAGTTGATGGATATATACAGTAATGGGACAAAGGAGCAAGAATCAAAAGGCTGCAAGGGCCAGCAGGAGCTTTGCACCGACTTTGTAGAAACGAGTATAGCTTTTCGATGGCCCCAAAGCCATGTAGTGGCCATGGTTGAATCATTTTCAGACGTTTTCCGCTGGACAAGCAGAGGTCCCTGACATGCGTAAGAACAGGAAAAGGAAACAAGGCAAGGGAATGTGTCGCATTCGAATAATAGATAAAACGCCGTGTGGGACCGAATGTGCTAAACGTCGCCACGTCTCTCACCTTCCTCACCTTCCTTAACTTGCTGAAGGTCTTTATATCTCCTTCGTTTCTCCAGGCGACCCCGGGCTAAATTAACTGTGCTCGCGGCCAGTTGTTGAGCAACAACACTGTCCTTAGCATCTTGTTTGATTGCGGTATCGGCCAGGTGCTCCAAGTCCGAGTACTCCCTTGCGTAGGGTTGGCTATGATTATAAACCGAGGTTAGTCTTCTGTACTGAAGAGAGGGAGAGAGTCCAACGAGAATGAAGCGTTAATTTCACTTACCCCAAGCAGCTCTTATTCATGTCGACCTTCTTGTTTGAGCAAATTGAGCAGTTTGGGTGAGTCCCCAAATGCGCCCTAAATCCACTTTCGCTCGCTAGGGTGTAGCGAGTCTGAGAGGGAGGACAGTGGGGACAATAGAGCCGTTTCTTGTTCGTGTTGTGTATACTATCCAGGTGATCTTGTATGACTCGTGGTGTGGCGCCTTGATAACCGCAACCCTCTTTCGGGCAGCGGAGGGGTTTCGGGTGTGCTCTTCGGTGTTTTTCCACATCGGATGGGTAACCTACTATCTTACGGCCACATCCCGGAAAGTCGCACTTAAACACTGTTGCGGAACTCATAGCTGGCGGTCCTAATAGAGTGGCCTCCATATTTACTTAGGTCGTAGGCAAGGTATATGCTTGTCGACGGGATAGCGTGGAGATGGCCGGCTTTATCGCTTAGGGAGTGGGCGAAGGCGAAAACGGACGTGTGAGTTTTGGACGCCAGAGCGGATCTGTGAGTGACTGCTTGTTCAATCCCATCTGGCTAGCCTTCCCTATATATACATTTTGCTATATCACTTGCCTGAAATACGTTTTAATCTCGGATCGAATACACACCAAGTTCGGCTCTTGATTTCGTTAGGTGTAGCCCACATAGTAGCCTTGTCCGTCACTGTTGTCCTACTCCTGGTTTCCGCGACAAGGTAGCAATGCCGGACAAGTCATGAACATTCGCATCAGCCCAGCACGGGCCCGAAGTTTTACTCCCGGAATCGAGACTTTGTTCACCGCCGTGGTAGAGGGTTCAGTGGGTCAGTTCCCGCTCAACGCAAACAGGTTGTCTTTGAAAGGTATCCAGAGTGAAACTTGGACGGCATTGTTACGATCCAAGGGCTAGCCGGTTCAGGGGCTGTCATGACAGGTGCTGGGAACAGGTGCCATATAATCGTTGCATTTCTTGGAGGAAGCGAATACCATGTCGATTGTGTTGGCTTCTCGTCATGTCTGTTTGGACTTTGGTCATTTGGCTTCTGTCATCACCCTCGCCTGGTGCGGCCTTTGCGAGATGTCTAAATCTCAGAAAAAGAAATGACAAGAGAGCGAGGGCCATCCCTGGGCAGACGCGGCACACGGCATGGAACAAAGCCAGCACTGCCTCGTCGTTCTTTAGCAGACCCCTGTTAAGTGACGACTGGCTGGGCCTTTTACCGCCTAGCATGCATGTCCCTCCTGGTTTCATCATTCTTTGAGTGTTCCGTCCTGGGTATGCCCCGTGCGCTTGGTCTGACGGCCCAACGAGCCACTGTCTTCTCGTGAAACGAGACCTCCATGGCAGCATCCCGGCAACTACACATATTTGCAGACGACACCATGCTTTACTTACCGCCTCCCTTGCCGTATAATGAGCGACCAAATAACGGTATGTGCTTGTTCACGGCGCGTTAAGGCCGGGAAACCCGGTTCAAAGGGTAGGTAAGATTCTGCTTACATGGGTTTGTTCCGGCTTGGGAAGGGCACGTGTTTGATCAACCGCTCCTTGTTCTTTGCTCTCTACGTAATCATGATCCCGACGGAGTATTTGATGATCAAGACAAATTGCCAGATATAGGTACGTAAACATCTAATAGTTGACTTTAAGCACGGGCCATTTGCGTACATCTTGAGATATCTTGGTCCTCTGACACGAACTGGTCGAGCCAGCTGCCTGCCTTATGACCGTGGAGCATTCAATCCCGAGCCAAATGACCTGAGAAGCCGTTGGAAGCCGTTTTCTTCAACACGGAAATAAAAGCTGGCACATCATCTCTGATAATGTCCACTTTGACGTGACTGCTGCTAGGTGCGGCCTTGGAAATCGTACGAGGCGATGGCTTGGAGGCATCGGACGCCGTGTTGCCCTTGCCCTGGGCGTCTGGGTCGTCCAGGGGCTCGCTAATCAGTGCCTGTGCCCTGACGGGCTTTCCGTCCGACCACCTCAGGGCATATGTAAAGGTGCAGTCAGATTCATATCTGTTGCGGATTGGGCGCGAATGCATCCAAACCCCATCCACCCGCGACTCGGGCCACCCGAGGGCGTGTTTGCCGCCAAACGTTTGCCAATATGTCGACTGGGACGCCACAGGTGGGATATAGTAGAATTGCTCCGTGATGGACTCCAGATCGAATGACAGAGCAACGCTGATGTTGCCGGAAAACGGCTGCGGTCTTTGGCCGGGTAGAAGAATCGTCGGCGCGTAGCGGCCGGGTGCGAGGCTGCATGTGAGGTCGAAGATGGGCAGCAGGGTGCAGCGCGCAGCCATGGTCCTGGTGTAAGTCCAAGTGACGACTCTGCAAATGTGAAACGGGGGACAGATTCGCTTCTTTATGTCTTTGTGGCGGATTTGGCTTTTCTCGGTCCTGCCGCCATTCTGCCCGTTGGTCCATCGGTGATTCCCGTAGATGGTCGTCGACACCGAGGCTGAAGCAAGGAAGAGGTCGGCCTCGGCTGAAGCTGTGACTGAACCTCCAACTTGGCTTGACTGTTCCTTGTTCCACCCTAGCCTATCAGTGTTGATCTTGGTCGTAGACGAGGTGATTTCAATCTGTGCTGGTGTCTCTCCAGTAACTTCATCGTCTTGGTCGAGGTTGGGGATAGCGTTGATTGTGTCAGTTATGTTCTCGCGCATCACCTCGCGTAGATATAAGCATTTGCGCTCTTTGTATTTGATAGAGTCTAGTTTGACGGCCTTGACGGTGTCGAGACGGGCCTCGGCATACGGACATGGAACGTTTTTGTCGATTGCCTTGGCGACGTTTCTCATATGGCCCTGAATTTGCCTGCTGCCTCCGATTGCAACCGCCAAGCTGACTTCGCCTGCTCGAGACGCGACGCTGCTACAGAAGCAAGCCACAGCAATGGCAAGTATGAGACACGGAAACATTTATGCTGTACTTGGACCGGATGGGCATAAGAGGGAGGCAGGTATGTGGAAAGGTGCAGATGCGACTTGGGCCAATGGTCGGGAGGAAACGGCAGCAGATTCAAGGTCTTTTACATACGAGCAACTCTTGACTTACCGCGCAATATGAACTCTGCAGCTCATTGGCCACATCCTGCTTTTTGCACGGCTCATGAGTTCCTCGGTGCCACATGCGTCTGATATGATAGCATACGTCGCACTCGTGGCACATGGGCGCCCGGCCATGCAAATAATACGGTGATAGTATTGGCAACGGCATAAGCGAGAGTGGTTACTTGCTTGCGTCCCAGGCGCTAACAGTCGATGCAATGATCCCATGTTGGCGAAGTAGAAGCCAAGCGGGACATGAAGTTATGTGCATTAACTAGTTGGTGCCATGATCGGTGGCTTCATTCCTAAGCTTGCTGGGCCTGGAAAGTCTGCCTTTCAACAGCTAGACTTTGAGGCAAATAAAGCCGCCATGGCAAACAAGGCGACATGAAAAATAATGGCTGGCAGTGCCAAACACCACTGTGATTGAAGCCAAGGCCTCAGCTGGTAAGATACAGCGTAATGTGACTTGGTGTACATAACAGCTACAGGCGGACCTCCCTGTAGTCTTAAAGAGCGCACTGCCTTTACTATCCTTAACAACCCCTTCTGATTAGTCCTCCCGGCTGCTGCTGCTATAGCTACTGCTAGATAACCCAACCTACCTATGTTCCTTGAGGCTCTTTACGCAACCCGCGACTGGGTTGTTATGAACACCAATGAGAGCCGAAAACGCCGACGAATCAGAGGGCTAGAGTTTAAGGGGGGATTAGAGAGGCCTCGGGGAGGAGCCTCTCAAGTCCTTTTGTCACTACGTTCCTCAAGGCATAGTGTCACTAAACTGATTCCGACCTTTTCCCTGTTTTAGGGCCCGAAGCAATGTACTGTCTTCTCGGCGGCAAATCGCGTCCCTTGAGCACCCTAGGCGCGGCCCGTCTCACATCGACCTGCTCCTGTCGCTCTCTCCACATCCTGAGCCTGGAGGTAACATTGCACAAGGTGTACACCCTGAGGCAGAGCTGCCTCATAACCGCTCAAGACTGACACTCGTTCCATCAATCATTTACCCCGCTTTGCTTTAAAATACGGCCTCCATTCCACCGCCGTCATCATTCTTTCAACCTCTGCGATGTGACGGAGCAACTTTCCGTCTCAAATCGGGTCACAGTTTGGACTCAATTTTCAGGCAGCAGGCCCAACCCACGCACTATTTCCTTTCCGGCTTGAAGAAATTGCCGAGTTTCCACCTCATGTCTTCTCGCAGTATTCAAAAGGTTTCCCAAGGACCTTATTTCGCGTCAATAATGGCCACCACGTGCTGCTCCGCGAATAGTCCCACAGGCGTCACGTTTTTGACATCAACGCCACGGACGGATGGGTGAAACCGTTGGGACTCGACCCTCTGTCGTGCCAAGGTAGGCGGCCGCCTGTGCCGGCAGAAAACATCTAAACGAACTGGCACCCAATGGCGCCTCAATGCGGCCAAACTCGCCGTACCAGCAACAGCTCGTCTCTCGGCTGTTCAAGGGCCGGGACGTAATTGTCTACTCCGTATCGGCAGGTGAGCCACCTCGTTACGAGTGCCAAACTCGGACGGATGCTAAGCCGGTCGGAAGCAGGAACTCGTCTACCCGAAGATTTGCTCCTTGTTCATGAGCGCTCAGACCAGTATTCACTTCAACCAGCCAAGGCAGTGAGACTTCAAGGTAAACTCGATCGACCCAACGACGATGCTGAGTCTGACAGCCTCAGATTTAAATGAGACTATAACGGACTTCTTTTTGCGCAACGCCACTGTCTACACGAGAGAGCAGTGGCTACAGGCGTACCCCGCGCCGACCGACTTCACCTATCCGAAGGTTAGATTTGGAAGGAGGCTGATTGTGTTGAGAATAAAGTGGCATTGCATGATTAACATCGCCCCCCACTCACTTCTTTTCCTATATGCAATGGCCCTCGTCCGTCATTGCCGAGTGGAAGGGGTGCTTGTCAAGCCACAGTTCTGCCGTCTCCTTTAGGGCATTTTGGTCCCAAAAGTCGTCCAATGACCTGTTTAGTTCTATCGAAACTTAGCATTTGATCTTCCCTTGCGTTCGCCTTTTTGCGTACCTTGAAGTGACATCCCATACGATGGCTGCAGAGAAAACCGGGCCAGATATTCGTGGATGAGGATCAAATGGCCGGGGATCGGCGTACCTTGGCCGTTGTTAGACTTCGTCATCTCTTGCATCAATGGATATACAATGCCGTTACCCTTGGATATCGTATAGATATATGGCGTGTCTACCGCTTCGCCGCTCTCTTGGCGGTCGAGGAAGTGGTCGAAGTATCTGCGAATATACTCCTGCTGGGTGAACGTGTTCGGAAACATGACCGCACCGTTGGAGACTACTCGAGTGATTAGGAGTCATCATGACCAGTATTTTGCTGCCGAGCATACCGGAGTGCTTTTTGACGCCAGGATAGACAAGTCCGCCGTCGGCCATGATAACTCCTCCGTCGTATACATTATCGGGTCGGCTGTCGTTTTCCTCATGATCGAAGAGGCTCGAATTCTGTCGAGGGCTGTAGTAAGTTAGCGATGCCGGAAAGGCCGAATATATCGCCTTGACCGAAAAACATCGCCGCTGGAAGCCGCCAAACTTTGCTCGGCGAGCATGGCCGAGCGCCCGAAGCATGTTGGTGGTTTATCGACGGCAGACAGTCGACATGGTCAGGAATGAGCGACGGTGGATATTATTTGATTTCCCGACTTGGGGGGGGTCCAAATGTGCACGTGACAGCTCAGACAGCCTGTACTCTGTACAGAGTAGTCAGCCGGTAAAACAGCGCCTACAGGCCAGTTTATTATTAGTGCAGGCCTCCCCTGAGCAAGGCCAACTATTGCGTCACAAATATACAGAGGAGCACTTAAAAGTCGTGACCCGACAGCTCCCCTGTAAGCCCCCTGTAAGCCGCTGTACCAAGTCACGACTTTTGAAATGCTCCTCTGTACCTACGTTCCAATCAAAACCTTTGGTGTACATCTTGAAGGCTCTACTTACATGACATTGCGTCTCTTCGTACCCGACATTGGGCGACTGCATAGTTCACTGCAGTCGCCGTGCTTGGTAGACATGGTGTGGCTGACAACAATCAGTCACGCACGGCGTTCGTAACGCGGCAGGGGTTCGGCGCGCATAGCAATTGCCTTTCAATTTGCATACTCTAATCTTCAGCTCTATTCTCTACTCGGGTCTAGGGTAGTCTAAAACTGCCCTATCAGGCAGGTCGCATAATGATGGATCTAACGAGTGACCACTAGCGATAGTCTGTAGGTCTAACTATCAACAGCCCCGAAAGTCGGGCTATGAATAGTTTTCCCAGGGCCTCGGGGTCCCGGCTGCCCGCCCCCTGGCGGCGCCGTCTTCCTCGTCTGCCGGCTTACTATGTCCTTCCCCGTACCTGGACCATCTCGGTTGATATGGCCCTCGGTATTGTCACGGGGCGCCATCGAATCGCCATTCGGTGCCGGCGCAGCATATGCGCTTAGAAGCGAGGCGAGCATCATGAACGCGTAAGGGCGCATCTTGAGCAATAAGCTACGTCAGCCAGCCATTCCACAACCATAGTAAGCTTGAAGATGGCATAGTGGCACACCTTGATAGTTGTTTTGTAGATTGCTCGGTGTTATAGTAAACCGGCAATAGAGCGGATTTATAGAGGATGAATCTATAGGTAGAGGCGAAGTAGAATCGTGGACAATGAGAAGATGATGAGAAGAATCGATGAGAGTGTCTGTTAATTCCTGTCTTTGGAGGACCATCTGGCCTCTTTTTATAGTCAATGGGCCAGTTGGTTTTTTTATTTAAAAAAAGAGTGACGGATTAACGCATATCGATACGGACTCCAAAGCTGACATCCTTGCAAAGTTCTTCATGAATCGTTAGAGAGATTATGCTTCTGTCGAGCCAAGGCTTGAGCGTGCCTCGGGGTCTTTCAAAACATGAGGCTGAGAGGCTCCAAGGCAGAATCGTAGGGTCTAACCATGGTTATGACTTGGTAAGTTCGGATGCAGCGTATTAGCTTCGGCCCAATACGAGCCTATTGGATCCCGATTCACGACGGATGGTTGACTGAATCGATCCAACGCCTCTTCAGGAATCAGATCTTCGTTCGCATCGCTTCCCGCGGCGAAGGGATAGTGGAGTGTCATTATGCCATTCAGCAACACGGGGAACGAGAGCGATGTGGAGCAAAGCGTGATCAGGCGATTACTCCCCTCATATCACTCATATCACACAACAAGAGGCACCCTGACGGCTCCCTCGGGTCCCACGGCCGCCAGCCCGGCGGGCCTTTCTAAAACAAGCCCAGGCAGCAAGTACATGCCCCACCCCCGTTTCGGTAACAGTGGTCTGTAACAGCCTCGGGTCCGCAACGAAAGCGGCGGCGTTGGTGTGCTATTCCAGGGCCGCACCAAGGGGCGTGGAATGCAGGGACGAAAGCGGCTGCTAGATATAGCAAGTCGAGAGACAAGTCCCTTTACGGTAGTGAGAAAGAAAAACCACTAGATTTATTATATACATGGCTGTTTGTAGAGCTAGCCTAGTAACCCACATGGGGTCTAGCTTGCAGAGCTTCAAGGGGTTGAAGGTTGTGTTGAACTGAGATGTGCTTGAGAGCGTTGGAAGACTTCCCGTTGGAAGCAGTCAGTGGTCTTTTGCTAAGCATAGACAGGAAGAGACACCGACGGACGAACCGGGGCAATGGACTGAGTACCGCACGTGTCTCGGGCCAGGGTTGTAGCTAGATTGAGTCAACTTGTCCGCTGGGAATGCCATGTCCGGCCTTGTGTGAATCGCCGGTTGTAAGATTGACCTCACGAGTTAGAGATGATGATACACCTCTTCTTTCGTGAGTGGAATTTGCGGTGTTCCAATGATGGAGTCATTGTCATTGACGTGGAATTTCTTCGCTACCTTGGAAGGGGTAGGAAGTTTGTGACAACCGCAGCTTCTTTTGCGTCCTATTCCTGATGACTTCGATCCCAAGGAACCACCGCAGCTCCTCCATGTGGTTGATGGTAAAGGCTCGATGAGGGCCTCGTGGACCTCGTCCCAGTCTCCTTCTTTTTGCAGTTCGATGAGCGCTTCGTTGCAGAGGAATACGTTGGTGCTTGCCTCATGGTCCCTTATCCGTTGCAGCTCGCCCTCTTGGTTTGGTGGCACCGGCCGGATGTCGCAGTAGCGCGCCTGGGACCATGTTGTCCGAGCCTGGGATGTGGCAGACTTTCGGCGGGAATCGGCTCAGGTTCTGCCATGCCAGCACCAGCCTGTCGGTCTTCATTCTTGTGGAAAACAAGGCTTTCTGGTGTACGATGCTGCATCTGCTCGCGTGTTCCGTGACAACTTCCAGATCAATGGACATCGTCACCCAAGCGACCTAGACTAGGTGGCCATGTCGACCTCAATTGTTGCTAGTATCTACATGTAGTTTAGTCACTATCAACATCTAAACAAACATCCCCGAGGCAGAATCATACCCTGAACCTGAGCTTCCGTCAACCTGAGCATTTATCAGGCTTAACTGAACATCTTCGTAGCCGTCAAGCTTTTTAATAAGCTTCAAAATAGTAACCCTCGGTTTATCGTTGTCAAAAACCGGCACGACAAGCGAGCATTCCTTCTTTCGAGGTGGGCAATTGTTTCGGGTATATGCCACTTTCTGGCCACAGCTAGTATCTGGGCTGGTGCAGGCGTCCATCCAGCCGTACTTGGCGTAGGGCCATCCCCAGGTAGTTATTGGGATTTGGTCGCAGGTCCCAGTCAGTCGTAACTGGTACGTGACGGGCGTGAAAAGGCAGGCGTAGTTGGCTTCGCATACGAGGGTATCTCTGGTCGTCACTGAATATGTAATGTCTTGGTCCCACAACTTGCTGTAACTCGCCGAAACTTCGATGCTCTCGGAGATTCCGGTTTCTGGGTCGGTTACGCCGCTTGTCCGCTTGGCGCCGACCGTCCAAGAAGACTGATTTTTTGTTACTTTTATCTTGCTTGTTGTAATCTCGTGCGTCGCATCTTTGTGGCCGTGATTGACCATTTCCCATAGTGAATCCTGCTTCACAGTCATGGCAAGCGCCTTGAAGCCTGGCAAAAGCTGGGATCTCGTCTCGAACTCGACATCACGTCCGCCGGCGCAGTTTGCCTCGGCAAAATAACCACTGTCACTATAAGGCCTGGGGTCCTTCAAAAGTGCCCCCTTCTCCATTTTGGCCAGCTCCTCTTTGATGATTTCATCCTTGTTGATGTCCCAACTGCCTAGGTCGCCAAGGGCAGTCGGGATAATTGCGCCGGCGGCGATGGTGCTGGCAAAACGCATTATAAACCAGGGAGAAAAGGCTGATTGATATTGACAAGAGTGAAGCCAATCGCGGGCTGTAGTATATGTAGTCTAGAATAGAAGAGCGCGAGGACGAGAGAGAAGAAACTGCGTGATAGTTCAAGGCAAGAAGCGCTCTAGGGACAAACGTCGAGGGCCTCTTTTTATATCCTCTCGACTCGTCTCGCTACATGTACCTACATATACACCAAACGTCTATACAAACGGCTATAGTGAGCCGAACAGAGTGGCGCCTCTAAGAGCTTGTCCTGTTATGGCAGTGGGGGTGGGGGTGGGGGAACGCATAGGACGGCAAGAACAGGAACAGGTAAGATGGCAGGAACAAATCAGACGGCAGGAACAAATAGGACAGCAGGAACGCAAGGACGGCGGGAACGCATACGACGGCAGGGTCACCTGGTCCTATATATCTCGCATACCGTATATTCCCCACCCTTTAGCATTAAGGTGGAGAGTATGGATTGCGGCGAAGCAAGGCTATAGCTCCTTGGTGCGATTGTCGCCGCCCCCTCCCCCGCTAGAAAAGGCACGAGGCCTGTCATCTAAGCCGGCTTATCCGTACTTCGTACTTCTGTTGCCCCCCGCATGTCATCACAGCACTAGCGGCGCCTTCTAAATATCGTAACGCCCTTTTGGGAACAGAAGACAGGCTTCACTACATGTGGACAGGCGGTACTTGCTGGAACGGAGGGGGCAAAAGGAAAAGGTCTTTTGCGGACTAAAGGGGGTAGAGACAGGGCCTAAAAGGCGTCCAGCTCTTGGATAGATCATTCTTTCTTCGTACCCAGTGTCGGGCTCTGCTGTTTCTTCTCTACTGCACCACGCCGGTGGCGAGTGTGCACCTATAGAGTTCCAATCCGGTCGTCAAGATGCTCTTTTGGGGGTTCTCTGGGGTTGGCGATTGGCACACGCTCGTGGGATTTAGAAGGGGTTCAGACTCCTGCAATAGCCATGACGCGCTTAACATGGGTTGCGAGGTCGGCTGAGCGCGCATTGATCCTAAAGGCAGTATAAACACCCGGGCCGGTCTAAGTCAGCTGAAAGCGGAATCAACTTAGTGATACTAGAGCAATTCGTGTCCCAAGATGCGTCATTGTAATTCAGTAGGTATCGAGTAAGCCATATTAAGACAAGGGAGCCACAACTTGTTGCTAACGAAAACGTACACAGTCTGACGTCCCCGATTGCGTCGCACACAGACCGGAAGACTATCAAAGTCGAAACCCCCAATGCTACCTTGGCCACGATGAAGAACTAAACTTGGCTGGATCAAGCAAAGCTTATTCAAAGCAGACAGGCAAACAGATCCCAGTGGGCCTGGAGCAAAACCCGCCCCAGTCTAGCCGGCTCACGTAAGACCGCGTCCTAGACACCAGACCCCTTGTGAACTGGCCTCTTACCGTTGCGGAAAAAGAAAGCCGGGCATCCGTAGAGTTTCTGCGACCAGTCAGGGCGTTAATACCGCATATTGAGCCCGTGTTCCCCCCCCCTCCTGAATCCCGCATGCCAACGTTATTACGTATAACCTCATTGACAGTTGACGCGCAAAACATGGCCTCACGGATTGCCCGCCACCCACGCCTGGTGCCCATCATGGGCACCGTCGCCGCCGTCGGCATCGCGTCCAAGTTCCTCATCAGTGACGCCCGAGCCGACTCGCCGTCGACGCCGCCCCGCGTCTTTGGCGCCGGGCCCGCCCTCTTCTCGCTGCCGCTGGACAGCGCCGAGATGGTCAATCACAACACCAGGAGGCTGCGCTTTCGCTTCTCCGACAGCAATGCCGTCAGCGGCCTGCCCTTGACCTGTGAGTCGAGGCCGAGCGCAAAAGCATGACGACACTGACCGTTGCGCCTGGACAGCCGCCGTCTTGACATTTTCCTGGCCGCAGGGCCGATGGCTCCCTGTTGTGAGGCCGTACACGCCAGTCAGCAGCTCCGGTACGGTCCGGCAATGCTTCGCCACCATCTGCTCACATGGCTGACACCAGCCGACCAGACGAACCGGGCCATGTCGACTTGCTCGTCAAGCAGTACCCCGACGGCAAGTCCAGCACTCACCTCCACTCTCTCGCCCCAGGCCAGTCCCTCTTCTTCCTCGCCTCCCTCAAAGGCTACCAGTGGAAGCCCGACGTCTTCCCGCACGTCACCCTCATTGCCGGCGGCGCAGGCATCACGCCCATCTTCCAGCTCGCCCAGGGCATCCTCCGGAACCCGGACGACAAGACGGCCGTGACGCTCGTCTTTGGCGTCAACGGCGACCAAGACGTACTCCTCAAGGACGAGTTTGACGACTACGAGCGGCGCTTCCCAGGCCGCTTCAGGGCCGTCTACGTCGTCAGTGATCCGGCCACGGGGTCACCGCACAGAAAGGGCCGCGTGACCAGGGAGCTGCTGAGCGACGTTTTGCCCTCCGAAGCCCGGCATGGGAGCACAAAGGTCTTTGTTTGCGGGCCGCCGGCCATGGAAAAGAGTCTAGTAGGCGACAAGTCGGCCAGCGGCGTCTTGCAAGAGCTGGGCTTTCGCAAGGATCAAATTCACAGGTTTTAGACAGAAGCATGCGCCACCATGTCCAAGTTCGCTTCATGCGTCGCCTCAACCCATTCTTTCGGCGTCTACAGCCCTTGGACGCTGCTAACCAGTGACTCCCTTGACATTGCTTTCAGATTCCGTTCCTGACAAGCTCATCTTCTACTCGAAGCAAGCAGCGGCCCGTCGCCTTCACAGCTAAACCATCGTCTCTTGCTCAAGAGCCCTCCCGACCTCCCTCTGCCACAGCCATGCGCCTTCGCCTCACCCCAAAGTCCCGCCTCCCTCTAGCAGTTGGCGATGCAGGGCCCGCAAGCTCGTCGCCGCCTGCTCATACCTTGCCACTCGCTCAGCCGTGCTCTGCTCAAGCTCCCGAATGCCCCGCTCCCTCAGACGACTGTCGTTTGATACTGTGCTTCTGGCTCGTTGAACGACTTCTTGAAACCTGAATGCGTCGACAGCCAGAGACTCGAGCAACACCTTGCGTTCCTGGTTTTGGCGATTGGAAATCTTCTCGATGCACCCAGTGGTCTTGGTGCGGTATACCTCTGCAACCCTGTGGCTTGCTTCTTCCTTTGACTTTAGCTGCCGCACCAGTGCCTGCTGCATCGTTAGTGTGGTCGGTAGGTCCTCGGCACTGTGCTACTCACGTCGACGACAAGGTGCAATTGATGAGACAGACCGTCCGGTGCGCTCGGTCTCGAGTCGTCCTCCAAATGTTCGCTCTCGTTGCGGCAATTCTTCGACGAGTTCGTCGCATCGCCAAGGCGCGAATTCTCGTCGTGACGTGTGTCCCTTTGTTGCAGGCTAGCAAGTATCTGCGCATGGACATGCTCAGAGATACTTGGCAGCGGCGCCGCTGTTGGGTCTCCATGCTGGACTTGTCGACGAGCTCCCATGCCACCGTCTTCGTCTTCTACAAGCCACGTATGCTGTCTCCGATTTGGTTTCCGGCTTGAAGAGTCTCCCGGTGCTGGATGTGAGCGTTTTCTTCCAGGAAGCTCGAAAATTGGGGCCTTGGTCTTTGGCCTTGAGCTTCCAGCTCCCACAAAGGAGTTTGGGCATCGGTTTGTCGCTGGGTGTTGGACCGGCAGTGGACTCCCTTGAGCACTGATGCTGAAGTTTCGGGTGATTTTCCTTGGGGGATAACTCTGGTTTACACTCGGACGATGATTGCCTTGTTTTGCAGGGCTGGTTTCTTGCGGTGACGGATTGCTGGCAGCAGTTTGTAACCCGCTTTCTCGCGAGGCATGGCTCACTTCGACATTCACATCCAGAAGGCCAAGCATCTCGCAGTGCTCAGCCGTTTCAGTTGGGCAAATGTAGTCGGGAGCTCTACGCTCAACTGACGGGGTCGTTAGTTCTGGGATTGCAGCAACCGAAAGGAAGTCATCAGATGGGGTGACGGCCGGAATCCGCTCGCTTTCTTCCGTAACGTGCAGCGGACTGGCAATTGGGAGAATAGCACACTTGGATGCGCCACGAGCAGGCACCCATTCGCTCGTAGAGGAAGCAATCGAATCGCTGTCGCTGTCGCTCGAAACAACAACTGGATCAGGGCCCTTGACAGGGGCCGGAAGGTCGGCCTGGGGACTTGGGGAAGCCTCGCGTGGCTTTCCAACATGGCCTGCCCTCTTCGCTCGCAGTTTCAATGGGGCCGAAGAAGTGTCAGATTCGGGGCTTTGCCCAGCTGTGTCCACGAGCGTCTGCTGCTGCCTCTTGGCCGAGGCCGCTTTTGCCTTCTTTTTCGGCGGCGGGCATTTCCCGGCACCTCTTTTCCTGGGCACGGTAACAGGAGGGCTCGACGGCTGCACCGAGTCTCTGAGTGCGCTGACAATCGGCATGCGCGGTTTCTGGGGCGGCTCGGTCTTGAGCGCCGTGGTCTTGGGACGGGTCTGGGGCTCGAGGAGCTGGTGGCTGATCTCGTCGAATTGTAGAGGCGGCTTGGGGCGCTGCTTGGGCTTTTTCCGCTTGTCACTTTGCATCAGCACGATTGTCGCTTGTCTGACTTCCGATGAAGGAATGCCGACCTCGACTGCCACTTGCTGCTTGGCTTGTTGAGCGCCAGCACGGCCTGCTTGACAAGGTTGCGACTTTTGACTACGAACCTTCTGGCCTTGGCGACTAGGGCTGGCGAGCGGAGAAGCATCAGCGTCTCGCCGGCCTTGAGCGAACGGCTTCTCTCGCTTGTTCCGCTTGCTGGTCTCTTGATGCGCAATGGGCGGCGCCAGGCCAGTACCCGGTAAGCTTGCGGAACTCACTGCTTGCTCAGGGCTGCGACGCGAACGAACGTTGGAGGGCGACGGAGTGGCATCGTAGATGTTGTCGATTGGAAGATGCGCACCATTGCGAATGGGCTGGGGTCGCTGGACTGCTTCGGCATGTTGCGTGCTCTCTTGAAGACGGGTGGCGGGAGAAGGGCCAGGCGCGAGATTGTCGCCAAGGTCAAACATGTCCTTGACCGAATCGCCCAATCTAGCAGGCGAGCTGCGGCGCGTGGTCGAGGCGGTTTCGGAGAAATCAACCTTGTTCGTCGAAGTCGGCAGCTCCTCAAACTCCGTCGCGGGCGGAGGGCCGGTAGGCAAAGGAGCGGTATCTGGTAGCTTGTCTCTGCCCGACGCGGGAGTCGATAGAGGGGGAAGCGACTCGTCTGGGTCAAACTGCCAGGCCGTCGTCGGGGTCTCGCCAGGGTGCAAGGGGGAGCTTCGCCTCGCCATCGACTCGGTTTCGGACCATTGAAAGCTGCTGGGACGTCGATTCTCCGGAAGGGCAGATGGCAGATGCTCGAGTTCGGCAAAGTCCGAGTCATCAAACCCATCGTCGTATCGCCCTGCCTCGGTCCAAGACTGAGAGCCTTGTCCGCGAGGGTTGCTGATTGTGCGGGCATTGTCATTCTGCGAAGTCGGGGTTTCATCTGCCTGGTGATGACGGCTGGTCGGCGTAGTCTCCAGCTCCCCAAATTGTGTCGCCAGCCGTTGCACGCATGCACCAAGCGCAGCTTTCGCACGCGTCCTGACAGGCATGACGGCGGACGAGGCGATTCTGCGCCGCGGACCAGCCAGGGGGGGGTTTCTTTTTGACCGCTCACTTGCTCAATGGGTCTTCAACTCGGGGTGAAGCATGGCAGTGCCGCTTCTCGTCGGATCCCGACCCACGTGAGGAGGGCTTCAGAGCATCCTCCAGAACGCGAGCTGAAACGTGAAAACATGGAGATTTTCAGTGCTCTGGTCCGGCGGTGGGAGAAGAAACTGCCAGGGCTCATGTCATGTGAGCGGTCGCGAGAGAGGGAAGGTACGGGTGCGCCAGCTCCTGCGAGGAAGGTACTGCGACTGTTGTCCACCATCTCATGGTCATCGGTCAAGATTCCCCCAATGGCGGCTCCGAAAAGATGGCATTTCGCTGCGGCTTCATGGTTCACGGACTTGCGGAGGCGGAGGCGGAGGCGACGGCGTCGAGTCTGAAACTCCGCAATGCAGGCCCTGTCGTGTTGATTGAGGCTGAGACTTTTTGTCCGCCCGCAACGTGGAGAAGGGGACTGCAGTATCCGACTTTAGCTGAGAAGACGGCGCACGCAGTGAGACATTATGCGGGACGGCCAGGGACTGGGGAGGGACTGGCGCATCAAACAAGCTTTCCAGCATTGGCCAGAGACACGTCTAGTCGGAGACGCTGGCCATGGCCTCGCAAGCGCTCTCAATGGCAAGACCAAGAAGCCAGGTCGTCTGGGGGTGCAAGGGTCACCGTGTGGACGACGTATATGGGTCAGAGTTGGCTTGGACGCGTGCTCGGCCCTTGCGACATGGAAATGCACAGTTGATATCCCTGGTGATGGCCAAGTCGTGGCTTCAGCATCAGCCAGGGCATCAACCCAAGATGGGTCGACTAACGTCGAGCTACTACTGACTAGCAAGCTGACGCATAGGCGCGCGCGAGCTCCGCAAATTCCGCCGGGCGGTAGCCGAAACAAGGTCCGCAGGCCTGCCGGCGTTCCGCCCGTGCTTAATAAAGGGAGCTCCAGCCCGGGTCGTCGGGATTCGGTCCAGCGAGCCTAGGTTGCTCAACTCTTGTCCCGACAAGTCCACGCATCTCGCTCCCGCATCCACATCCTCACCAAGCCGCAACCGCCTCCGCGATCCCCGACCGAGTCGCCCGAGATCTGCCCGTCACAATGTCGCCCCGCGCGCCTTCGGATGCGGCCGAGTCGCTGGCTCCGGCCGCCTTGGACAATGCAGAGGCCTCGAGCCGCCATCATCGCCCAGGCTCCTACCCATCCATCTCTACCATTCCCTTCACCTCGTCTGAACGGCTGGCTCTGGCCGCCGACGCCTCCAGCCCGGGCTCGGACACGTCGGGCCCCAAGACGGTGCTCTATCTCGCGTACGGGTCCAACATGGCGGCGTCGACGTTCCTGGGAATGCGAGGCATCCGGCCTCTCTCGCAGGTCAACGTGTCCGTCTCCTCCCTGCGGCTGACGTTTGACTTCCGCGGAGCGCCGTACTGGGAGCCGTGCTTCGCCAACGTCGGCTTCAGGGACTTGCCGGAGACGCCAGAGGCGGGTGCGAGGCACGCAGAGGCGGAGTGGGATGGCCGCTTGATGGGCGTCGTGTACGAGGTCACGCTCAAAGACTGGCGGACAATCATGCGGACAGAGGGCGCAGGCTCCAGCTACAAGGAGATTGTGGTCTCTTGCATGCCCATTCGAAACGAGCGTCTGGCGGTCGAGAAGCCGTTTCTGGCGAGGACTCTCTATGCCACGTACAGCTCAGACGGTGACGGCTCGCAGGATTGCAGCTGGTGGTCCCGAATGCCAATGCCGGCAGAAACGCGACGGTACGGCCCCGCGCAAGCCAGCGCCCGGTACCTAAAGCTGCTCAGGGACGGCGCCAAAGAACACAATCTTCCAGACTGTTACCAGACGTACCTCGCGTCGCTGCAGCCGTACACCGTCACTCACGGGCGGCAGAGGGTGGGCCAGTATGTCTTCATGTGCACTTGGGGGCCCTTACTTCTCACCTTTCTCAAAACCACGGCCCTCTTGGCGGACGAGACGGGCAGGCTCCCTCGGTGGCTGGCGGCGGGGCTGAACATGCTCTCGAATCTCATGTGGGTGAGCTATGACAGCATATTCAAGCCCGTCTTTGGCGACGGCGAGAGGACGGAGAGCGACGCGAGAGCCGGCTCTGGCTTGGAGAAGATGCCGCTGCTGTCGAACGGCGAGGGGAGGTAGGACGTCGGCGATGAAGCGTCTGTCAAAGACTGCGTATGCCAATATGCGAGTGTATAGTAGGCGAAAGGAGAGAGTCGAGTGTCCATATGTTCATACATGCATATGCCTCGAGAAGACGAGGTGAACGGCTGTCAGAGACGGTAGCATGGAAGAAAAAGAAACATCCACTATCAGACAGGTCCTGACGCCACCGCTGCCGAGTATTTGCATATGCCCCTTGCAGTGACGTAGGAACAGAGGGTCGCATTGAGCGGCACCATCGTGGAGGCTCAGCGTTGGGCAATGGAAGCCGGCGAGGAAGACTCGACGCGTCGTTTCGGGCCGTGTCTCGGGCCGTGTCTCGCTCGCCCGGGAGCAGACAAAACGCCGGCACGGAGTTTTCCTTGTCTTGATTTGTCCGTCGGGGGGGCCTCGGGAGGCTTGAGGTGGTTGACAGACATCAGCCCTGTTTTCAGGGGACGTTGGTTGTTGGCATGTGAATGGCGTTCCTTGTGCGCAAGTTGTTGAGGGAGCCCCCCCATTGGCTTGGGGAGGACCACAGTACGTGTCTAAATAGCGGGGCGGGATAAGCGGCTACCTAGCCCGCGCGGGGGGCGCCTCCAGCCGGCATGTCCCCCCTAACAGTGATGCTGTAGTTCTTTTGTCCTGTCAACAATCCGAGGGCTCCCTTGGCACGGCCAAACGAGTTCGATGGGTTGCTTGCGAGGCACATGCGGTGATCTGATGCTACCGTGTGCAAAGAAAAGGAGGCCGACATGTGAAAGTTGCCGCCGGCTGCATCCAGCTGTCTGCTGCGACTTTTTGGCCTCGCATCTCGGCTTGGCTCGGCGACGTGTTGAGAGTCCAAGGTGGCGAGTTGCAGAAGAGGCGCTAAAACCGATTGGCTCGGGCCGGGGCTCTCCCACCACGCGTCACTGCGCCGAGCGCAGCTGTGCAGGTAAAGCGCTTCTGCCTAGAAGAATGCTGTGTTATTCAGGATTCACTCGAGAGTTACCTAGTATGCTGGCATTGGTTCAAATTTCAATGAGACTCTGGAATAATGCGATGGCTCAAGACATTGGCCTCGTCGAGTAAGCCTATTAGTACTTTGGAAGGTTGGTAGGAACCTGATTAAGGTAGTGGTGCCTTGGGTGGCATGTCCTGATAACTACCAGGTACCACAGTACGGGCAGGCACCAGCGGAAAGCTGAGAACAGAGTTGCCTAGGTAGATAGATACAGGGCTCACCCCACTATATCCCAGTTGCAGTGGCTCCCAAGAGTCGAGCGCGGGGAAGCTTCTGAAAATGGCATTGGGTACCGAGTACTCGCCGCTAAGCCCGGTGCGCAGAAGCCTGAAAGCCGGTATAAAGTCGATTGCGGCAAGCTACCCGCCCCGACCTCTCGCCCTCATCATCACAGCCATCGACCAACGCTGCCGTGCACACAGCCTGGCCTCCTCTCCTCCTCCCCGCTTCTCGCAGCCAGCTCTCTCTCAAACCACCTCGTCAACATCGCACGCTCCCACGTCGCATGCTTGCTTGGCCGACGCTGCGCTCCCTGCCCCGCCTCCCCCTCAACCGTCTGCCCATCTCCTCTTCCCCGCTCTACTCGACGGCCGGCAACATGGCTGGCTCTGTCTTCCTGGGCGGGCATGAGAAGAAGCACAAGGTCACCATTGTGGGATCAGGCAATTGGTAGGATGGCAAGCCCGAGAAGGAGACGAGACGAGACGAGACGAGACGCCAGCTGCTGACCCTGACGACAGGGGCTCGACCATTGCCAAGATTGTCGCCGAAAACACGCGCCAGCACAAGAACCTCTTCGAGGAAGAGGTCCAGATGTGGGTGTACGAGGAGCAAGTCGCCATCCCTCGCGATTCCAAGCATCACGACGCCTCGGTCGGCGAAAAGCCGCAGAAGCTCACATCCATCATCAACAACCACCACGAAAACGTAAAATATCTGCCGGGCATCACCCTGCCCTCCAACATTGTCGCCAACCCGTCCCTCGTCGACGCCGTGCGCGACTCCACCATTCTCGTCTTCAACCTGCCGCATCAGTTCATCGGCAACGTCTGCAGCCAGATCCGCGGTCACATCCTGCCCTATGCCCGCGGCATCAGCTGCATCAAGGGCGTCAACGTGTCCGACGACGCCGTCAGCCTCTTCAGCGAGTGGATCGGCGACGGGCTCAACATCTACGTCGGCGCCCTCAGCGGAGCCAACATCGCCAGCGAGATTGCCGCCGAAAAGTGGTCCGAGACGACGGTCGCCTACGACCCGCCACCCATGGACAGCAGGGCCCCCACGCCGCGCTCCGGGAGCCCCCTGCCCAGCCCGGGCTTCACCATCACAGAGGCGCCTGACGGCCACCACCGTGACGCCCGCGGCCGCACCTCCAAGGCCAGGCTCACGGGTGTGCCCTCGACCTACCCCCCGCTCGACCACGAGTGCTTCCGCACCCTCTTCCACCGCCCCTACTTCCACGTCCAGATGGTCTCGGACGTGGCCGGCGTCTCGCTCGGAGGCGCCCTCAAGAACATTGTCGCTCTGGCCGCCGGCTTCGTCGACGGCCGTGGCTGGGGTGACAATGCAAAGGCAGCCATTATGCGCATCGGCCTCATGGAGATGGTCAAGTTTGGCAAGGAGTTTTTCGGCGAGACGGTCCAGAGCAGCACCTTTACCGAGTCTTCGGCCGGCGTCGCCGATCTCATCACGTCGTGCTCGGGCGGCCGCAACTTCCGCTGCGCCCGCAAGGCCGTCGAAAAGGGCATCACGGTCGACGAGGTCGAGGCGCAGGACCTCAACGGCCAGAAGCTGCAGGGAACAACGACTGCGTACGAGGTCAACAGCTTCCTCAAGGCGCGCGGCCTCGACAAGGACTACCCTCTCTTTACCGCTGTCAACGACATCCTGCGCGGCACTAAACAGGTCGACGATATTCCCCAGCTGGTGGCTGCCGCAGACGACAGTTAAGTAGAGCCCGAGGCAACGAGCCGTCCTTGTGAGCGCCATGGACAGTTATGCATACACGATTGTGAAAAGGGAGCACGCTCCTCGGATGATAGAAAAGGGGCGGGAAGACAGGCGTTGGAGGGGAAATGCAAGCGAGCGCAGGGCCAAGACGTCATCACAGAGCGAGCCACAGCACGTGTTGGATTCCAGGCACAAGCCATGAGGCTTTTTTGTTCTTGTCGGCGAATAATATTAGGCTATTGAAGGGCATATATATGGCGATGGTGGAAGGCAAAAGGAGGAGAGAGCCATTTTGAGCAAGCCGACCGAAGACAATAAATACTCGTCATGGGCGCTTTGGACGACTTTTCGTCATGTACATGGTGCGGGCGTCAAGCAGCATCCCTCGAGCGCGCGGCACAATATCAAGCTTCAGGCTTGCTCGGGCGAGTACCGGAGAAGGTACGTCGACGGCTGCTGATACTCGCCCAGCGGCCGCGGCGCGTTTGTGCCAATCTCGCGAGCCGAGCACTCGCAGCCGGATCCGGGTCCGGCATGCTGCCTGCCCTCGGCGAAGCGTCGGTCAAGCCAGTCGAGCCAGAGCTGCTGCGTGGCGTACAGGATGGAGTCGTGTCCCATGGCACGAGCCTTGACATACTCAAGCTGGCGACGGGGAAATTCTTGGCACGTCTTATTGACGTACTTTGCAGTCAGGGGCTCGGGGCAGACCTGGTCGGCGTCGCCCTGGAGCACCAGGAGCGGCTCGGCAAAGTCCTTGCCGCCGGCCACGGAGATGTTGGTGAAGCGCTCGGCGTCGTCGGACTGGAGGAATTCGTCTCGCACGAGGGCCGTCTGGGGGCCGGCGGCAAAGACGGCGCCGAGGGCGGCGACCCAGACGGCGTTGCAGCCCTGGACGTCGTCGACGAGCTTCAGGAGGCCCATGCCGGCCGGCGTCAGGATGCTCGACAGCGACACGTTTCTCAGCACCGAGACGATGGACTTTGCCGCCTGCAACAGGCCGATGCTGAACTCGGGCCCGCTGCTGGCGAGCTCGATGGCGTTTGTGACGGGGGCGACGGCAATGGCGCCGAGGTAGCCGGGCACCTTGGCCTCGAGCTGCTGCTGGGCAGCGGCCCAGGCGGCGCCACCGCCCTGCGAGTGGCCCATGACGACGAACTGCTGTGTCACGGCGTGGGGGAAGGCGGCGTGGGCGGCCTTGGCGGCGTACAGCAGGTCGTTGCCGGCGGCGGACGAGGCCAGATACTGGTGCGTGACGGGCACGTTGTCGTCGCGGACCGACAGGCCCAGGCCGGCATAGTCGGTGCCGACGACGGCGAAGCCCGCGAGGGCCAGGGCGTACGGGGCCGAGAACTGGGTCGACAGGTCGCGGAGGTGCGAGGGCGCGCACTCGGCGAAGACGCCCGACGTGCCGTGGCCCCAGGCGACGAGGGGCGCCTTGGAGCCGAAGCGCGGGTGATAGGGCCACAGCACAAAGGCCGACACGGGCACGGGGGTTCCGTCGACGGCGCGGGACCGGTACACGATGCGGGAGAGGGCCAGGGCGGGCGCCACGGCGTACGTGCTCGTGTTGGTGTAAGTCTCGACGCGGAGGACGGCACCGGGGGCCACCGACGAGGCATTGCCGACGCCCAGGCCCGCGTAGAAGGCGTCGGAGGCGACGGAGCCCGTGGCCCAGTTGGAGCGCTCAAACTGCACGGCGGCGTTGATGACGGCGGCGGCGCCATCCGTCAGGTTTGCCGCCGCCCTCTGCGAGTCGGTCAGGGCAAAGGGCGTGCCGAGGGCGGCGGCGGCGGCGGGCTCGAGTAGCCACGGCGCCGCAGCGACGAGGAGGCGAAGGAGGCGCATTCTCTGCTGTTTTTGACCGATGGCGGTGCCGGTTCTGGAGCTTGGGACGGGGAGAGCTGCGATGATGGTTTCTGCTCGGCTGGCCTGTGCGGCTGTGGCGTTGGCTTGCTGTCGCTGCTCCTCCTGCTGCTGCTGCTGCTGCTGCTATTACTGCTGCATCTCGTACGCTTGGGGCGGCCACCAACCTACCTATCTACTGGCAAGTCGATGACGGATCAGCCCCCTCGAGGCGTCATCCGGCATCCAGGATCGGCCCCCTTTCTCTCCGACAGCGCCCAATTCCGCCCCAGCAGCACGCCGCGCGGCCCGCTGATCAATGGGCAGCAATCTTGGGGCAAACTGTTGGTCGCCTCGACACGACGGCCGGCGCGCCTAGGCAGTCATTGTCTCCACGGCCCCGTCCATTCTTCGGCTTCGCGATTCTGCAAAAAAAAAAAAAAAACCCGAAATTGATCCTGTTTCACCCCTCGGCCCGTCCCAGGGGTCGCTCGGGGCCCGTTGGCGGCACCTGCGGCGGCGGCGGCCACGGGCTCATCTCCCAACTGCGGATCCCCGGCGCTGCGGCCTCCGATCTCGGGCCCCGCCTGCCCCCCCGGGCCCGGAGCCGGCCGACGTCTCAGACTGCTCCCCCCCCCCTTTTGCACATGGGCCGGGTGGGCCAGGGAGACCAGGTATTCTGTACCATGGCCTGCGGGCTATGAGGGAGTTGTCGGCATGTCCGGATGCAAGCTCGGCGTCGACTCTTTCATGTCATTATTCACGCCTGAAACCGCATCCGCAGCAGCCTCGACCGTCCAGTGTCTTGCTTACTTCCTTTTTCCCTTCTGACCGGGGGGGGGGCATACAAGTCTTTGGCTGCCAAGTATTAATAATATCCGGA
>JAPEBW010000206.1:0-73780 GCA_027405785.1 Ophiocordyceps robertsii
AGCTTAAAAAGTAGTTTAGTAACCTTATAAGTTATATAAGGTATAAGTTATAAATTAGTATATAAAAGCATATAAAAGCATGTAAAAGAAAAGCCTTTAAATAGCTTTAAAAAGGTATAAAAAGAGGTCTTTCCTTATCCTGTCCTTAACTTCTTTCCTTTTTTTTAAGCTAGTTTTAACTTAAGAAATCCGCATAATAAGATACCCTTACTTTATTTAGTTTAGTAGTTAGCACTAAGTCTTTTTCTCTCTTTTTAGCTGGTAAATTTAAATTAAATAAATTACGCCTTACTACTTAGTATATAAGAAATACTAAGGGTTCTATAGCATTTACTTTTTATTTAATTTCTTTTTTATTATAAAGTACTTTAAATTCTTATAGTTTATTAATACTATAAATATTAATATACTATATAACTTTACCGCTTAAAAGTTTAAGTATCTTATAATTATAAGTTACTTTTTATTATAAATTCAATAGTTATACTTTACTATATTAAGTTGTTTTAAAAAAAAACCTATTAAGTATTATACTTTATTTAGCTTAATTTATATTAGTATACTGCTTATTATATACTTAAAGTAGTTTGCTTTTAAAGTATATCTTTTTTCTTAAGGTTATAAAGTTATAATATTAGCGTATTATAAAATACCTCTTAAATAAATTTAAACACGGCTTACTACTTATTAGTCTATAAAAAGGTTATATTCTTTTTATAAAAGCTAATAAAGTACTATAAGGCGTTAGCATAAAGCGGGATAAATATATAATAGTAATTTTTAAACTTAAAGAAGCTTTAAACGCCCTTTATATTTTTAGCGCTTACTATATCTAAATAGCTTAAATCTTCTTTAAGTCGTATTAAACCTTACCCTTAGCTTATATAATAAAACCTAAGTACTTTCCTTTTTTTATTATAAAGTTATATTTTTATAAGTTTAATATAAAGCTTGCTTTTTATAGCTTTTTAAGTACCTTCGCTACTTTATTTTAATAATCGCGGAGCGACCTTAATAAGTAAATTAAAACGTTATTTATATATATTATAACAAACTATTAAAAGTAGTCTTTTAATACTTAGTTAATATAGCGTTTAAAGGTAGCTAGCGTCTTTATAAGGCTAAATAAGTATACTTACGACTTAAATTGTTTAAACTTTGTTTAAAAAGCTATTTTAAACTTATAGCTCTTCGCGATTTTAATCTTATAAAACGCTATAATAATATTAAGTTTTATAAACTAACATACCTTTACTAGTATTCTTAGCGTTTTTAAAATTAATAGTAGCGTATATTTATTTTTCTTTATAATTATATTTAAGGCTTAGTAATTATAGTAAAAGTATAAGCGGCTATTATCCTTCCTTATAAACAATACCGGCGCCGCGGCTAATAAGCTGCTTAAGCGGATAAGGTTTGCTTTTAATAACTCGTTTAAAGTCTTTTAAAGAATAAGGAGTTCTTCTTTTAATATATTATATAAGGGCCCTTATAATAGTAACGGTTCCTTACTATTCTTATTTAAAGTAAAGTAAATCTTATACTTTATACTTTCTCGGAATAAGAGGTACTTAAGCGCCTTTATAAGTATAAAGAGGTTTAAGTAAGCTTATAGTACTTAAGCTAAGATATAGTCTGCTAAGTCGACTAATATCTTTAGCTAAAAGGCCTTTTTATATTTTTTATTATAACTACCTTAATATTAAGCGCTTATTACCGCCCTTAGCTATTTTTTTAAACCCTTTCTTATTAATACTCCGCTATAAAGATAAAGGCGCTAATTAGCTTTGCTTTTTAAATATTTATAATCTTCGCGGCTTTTTTTAACTTTTAAAAGCCGATTTAAATCCCCGCTTTCTTATACTAAATCTAGTCCCCCTAAATATTATAAACTACCTTATTCTTTTTTATTTATAGTCTTCTTAAGAATATATTATAGCTTAACTTTAATATTATATAAGCGAATATTTATCTTAAGTGCTTATTAATCTTTATTTTAAACGCTATAATCCTTTTTGTTTTAAGCGTTAGTACGTCTTTTAAAAAAAGCTATAATAGCATCTTTATCTTATCTATAAAAAGTATTTATAGCTTCGTCGCTACCCCTTTACTTATTATAGTATAATAGTTTTAGCCTATATTTATAAGTTCGTTAAGCCTTTTCTTTTTATTAATACTAACTTTAAGTAGTATTAAGTTTAGTATAAGGTGCTTTTTTATAAACTTTTAAGCTATTTACTATTTCTTTTTCTCCTTTAACGCTTAACTTTATACTAAGATTCCTCTTTTCTTAAGTTAGAATTTACATTAATTACTTCCTTAGCTATAGCTATAGCTACTTATAAAGTTCTTTCCTTTTTCTTTTTAGAAAAGTAAGCAATATACCTTATTATCTTATAAGTAAAATACTTTTATATATTAAGCCGGCCTTATCCTTCTTTTAGCTAAGTTATAGCATTAATTTTATTTATAAAGGTATTGCCTTTTAAGTTCTTTTAGTTTTAAGTTACCCTCTTTATTACTTTCTTTTAGCCTTAAAACGGCTACTTAGTTTACTAAACTCTTTTTAGCTTTACTTTAATCTATACTACTTAAATAATATATACTAAGAAGCTTAAAGTTAGAAAGTCGATTATTATAAGTACCTCTTTAAGGTAAAGACTAAAAGCGCCTTTTAAGAATATAATCTATATATTATATAGCTATAGCCCCCTTTTTACTTTAAAAGGCCTTTATTCGAACTTTAAAAAAACGCTGCGAATATTTAGTTCTTACTTTATTTAATTATATAGATAGCTATTATAGCCCGTAATTAAATATCAATATTAATATAAATTAAGTTAAGGTACTTAAAGAACTTTTACTAATTATAACTTCGATTTGCTTTAATACTATAATAAGTTGCTATAGTTTACTATAGCCTTATATTTAAGTAGTTATAGATTAAGTTAAAAACCTCTTTTAAGCTTAAAAAGAAGTTTTAATTAATCTCGTACTTTATATATATATATTATACTTAAAGTATAAAGTAGCAATACTAGCTATTAAACTTTCTTTATACTAAAAGTAGCTTTTACTAGTCTTTCTTCTTTATTGCTTCCTTTTTTATTATAAGCGTTATAGCCTCCGCTATTATATTATAAAGTAGTATTAAGCTATTAGTTAATAGGCCGGCCCCTTTTTATATATATATCCTTACTATATCTTTTAGCTTTTATATTAAGGCCTTAAACTAGCTTATTAGCTATTAAATTTACTACTAGCTTATTAAAACTTAGTAGCTCGTTTTAATAGCCTTTACTTATAGTAAGAGGATTGCTTATTTAACCTTGATTTAAATATTAGCCTCCTTTAGCCCTCCCTCTTACCCTCTTTAAGCATAGTCCCTTTATATTAAGTAGCCTTTTTAGTTATGCTATATTATTATTAGTAAGTCTTTTTTTAAGTCGTATTATCTTATTTAAAAGGAGCTTTAAATATATTTAAGGCTAGCGTATACTTAGTTTAGTAGTATATAGCTAAATTATTATTTATTTAAAGCTAAGGAGGAAAAAGGAAATCTTTATTTAAGCTATATAGCTTTTTACTTTATAAAGGTCGTTTAAGTAACCTATACTTAAGTTAAGTTTAGGTTAAGGTCGGGCTAAGTTTAAGTAAAGTCTTATATAACTTTAGCTATATATTAGCTTAACCTTAAGTTATTTGCTATAATATAACTATAGCTCTTTTTATAGTATAGCTTATAATAAATACTTTATATAATTAACTAATACTTTATATAAAGTTAAAGTAAGAGGCCTTTTTTTAAAAAAGAATAAAATCTTATAAAAGGTTTTAAGATTAAGATATTTAGTCTTATAACTTAGTTATAAGTAATTAGGTATATATTACTTATAACTAGTAATAAAGATAGTATAAGCTATTTTTATTAGCTTAAGAAGTAGTTTAGTAACTTTATAAGTTATATAAAGTATAAGTTATAAGTTAGTATATAGAAGTATATAAAAGTATATAAAAGGAAAGCCTTTTAGTAGCCTTAAAAAGGTATAAAAAAAGGTTCTTCCTCCTCCTTTCCTTAACCTTTTTTTTCTTTCTTCTTTTTTAGCTAGTTTTAACCTAAGAAATCCGTATAATAAGATACCCTTACTTTATTTAGTTTAGTAGTTAGCACTAAGTCTTTTTTTCTCTTTCTTACTACTAAATTTAAGTTAAATAAATTAAGCGAAGCTACTTATTATACAAGAAACAATAAAGGTTCCGTTATACTACCGCTTAACGAGTTTATTAGTAAGTTAGCTAATTATTTAGTTTGTTTACTTTATTAGCTTATAATACTTTAAGCGGGGAATTAATAAGTCTTTTACCGCTAAGGTTTAACGTATAAAGAATTAAGTATATCTTTAGCTATAAGGTCTTTAAAAAAGTCTTTACGTAGCCTGTATTTATAAGGGCTAACTTTAAATTACTTTAAACCTTTATAGTCGCTTTTAAATATACTTTTAGCTTATAAACTAAAGCATTTAGTATTAAGATATCTATATTATTATTACTTAGCTTTATCGCTATAACTAGCAAGGAAAGGGTTTAATAAGGAGTTAGTAGTAATAGCTATTAAGCTTATTACTACTTAAAAAGTAGTAGTAGCTTTAAAACTTACTACTACCTTAGCTTATTACCCTTAACTTAAAGGCTACTAAGCTTACCCCTTTTAAATTTATCGTTTTTATTATAGTTAAGCTTATCTTAATAATTATAAGGTTCTTAGTAACTTAAGCAATAAAGTATTATATCTTTTATAAGGTTAGTATTGTTTTCTTTTTTATTAAAGACCGTAATATTATAGTCTTTTTCCTTAAAGGGTTAAGTCTTTTTAATAGCCTTATAAAAGTATATATTCTTAGTAATTATAATTTTCTTTTAGTTAAGGAGCTATACTTTATAAATATAGCTAAAAAGCCATTTAAGACTTATAAGTCTTTTTTTTTATACTTTAAAGTCTATTTTAGCTATTTTAGCTATTAATTTTTATAGCTTAGTTATATATATAATATAACTTTAAGTCCGGATATATTTAATAAAGTATATATAAAGAACTTTAATTTCTTTAAGTAAAGCTTTTAGCAGCGCTTTCTTTTAAGCCGCGTTACGTATAAGTAAAAGGTTTGCTATATATATAGCTATCTTTATATATAAAGGCTAAAGAAATTCTAGTAGCCTTACTTTAATATATATTACCTTTATAAACTTTATAAGCATATAGCTAGCTTTTTTTACTTTACCGTTTTACTAAGATATATAAGGTGTGTGATAGTATAGTATAAAGTAATCCTTCTTTAACTAAGCTTTTATCTTCTTAATATAGAATTTTATTACGTTATTAAAAGCTAGCCTTTAAATAAAGGCGCTAATAGTGCTATTATTAACCAATAACTTTTAAGCCTTTATTATATTAAAAGCTTAATTTCATATAAGCAAAAATAATACTTAGTAAAATCCTATAAGAACGTAGATATTATATAAGCAATAATTAATACCCTTATAGCTTATAAGCTTATATTATAAAAAGTCTTAATATATATATATAAGGATCGCTTAAGCTACTACGCTTAAGCTATAACTAATTATTACGTCCGCTTTCCTTAAGTAGTATACTTTATAATAAAATTTCTTAGCTTTTTCCTTATTAATCTTAATATTAGCTTTATTATATACTTTAAAGACCTTTTTTAAGCCTACGTAGCTAAGGCGGCGATATATTATCTTTTAATCTATATATCGCTAAAAATATAGTAAGGCTATAAAGCTAAAGGTCTTATATATACCCCTTAGTCTTATATTTAAGATCGTTATAATACGTATCTTTTAAGCGATATTATAAACCTTAGTTTTAAAAAGTATATAAAATAGCTATTCTTTAATATTATTTAGTTTAATACTTTTCTCTTTAAAGCACTAATTATTAATAAAGTTAGCCGGTAATATTAGCGTATAATTAATATTTAATAGCTTTAATATAACGCTACTAATAATAATCTTTACTAAACTTATAGCTTTTACTTATAGTAAGCTGCTATTTAATAATATTATTAAAAATAGATTAATAGCCTTTATATTAATAAACTATTTTAAGTTATTAAAGTAGTAAGTAGTATATTTAAAGTTTATAATAGCTTTATCTTAAACGGGCTTATATTTATTTATAACTATACCGCTTAAAAAGTTCCCGTTAAATTCGCTACTAGCTATTATAATAGCTACGTTGCTTATTTTATTTCCCTTATTATTACTCGCGTTATTACCTGCGTTTTTTAGCAGCTTAAAATGCCTTTTAAAATTCAAGGGCCTTATTAAGATATTTAAATTAATAGTCCGGCTCTTTATATATAACGTTCCTTAGCTAAATATAGTAGCTATACTTTAAACTATAATCTCTTTAAAGGTATTATATTTCTTACTTAGTTTATTAAAGGTAGTATTCAAAAAAAAAAAATTTAAGGCTTTTAATACCAGCCTTATTTTTACTAAAAGCTATATTAGCTAAAACCTTTAATATCTTAGCTTTTATAACTTCTATAAGCTATTTATATAGCTTATCCTTTTTAATACGATTTTTTAATTATTAATTATAAGTTTAGTTACTATATTAATTAAAACGTTATCTTTAAATACCTTTAAAGGCTATAATTATAAAAAGTTGTTTTAATAAACCCTTTTTTACTATAATAAGTTAATTTTAATATTAATATAGCTTTTTTATAAACTCCTTTATACTAATAAACTTCTTTAAGTTAAGAGCTATAAATTCTATAAAAGTTATATAAAAAGTAACCTTTAAGACTTTTATTAAGGATACTTTAATTAAGTTTATTATCTATTTAGCGTTTATTTCTTTATCTTACTTATTATCTATAATAAGTTCTTTTATTTTAAGAGTAATACTTATAATAATACTATATATAGCTATTTTATCTTTTATCTATTAAGCTATATACTTAAGGTTATTTTTAAAAGGCGGTATAATAATACTATTAATAAAGCCTTTAAGGTTTTCTACCCCTAAAGCGATAATAAGCTTTATTTTCTATAACTTATAATTCTTTTATTTTTAAAGTCTATTTATTATAGCTTTACGCCCTTATCTTAAAGCTATAAAAGCTATTATATATTTTTAAAAGTCTAAATCTACTAGTAGTAACTATCTTACTATACTAAGCTATTAATACGGTAAATCTTTTACTATAAGTAATATCGCTATAAAGTAAGCTATATAGCTATAAAGTCGTATTCTCTTTAAGCGTATATATTACACAGTATAAGCACTAATTAAGGCTATTAATTTATATTATTATTATAAGTAGTAATAGCCTTAGTATCTCCGGCTATCGCTCTTTTACCTTAGTCTTTAAGGGCCTACGGGTTAAAGGGTTAAAATAATTAAGATAATTAAGGTAAAGAAGTTAAGATACGTAACGCGCAAAGGCCATAACCTATAAAAAAAGGAGCTCTAGAAGATAATAATAGTGTCTAGCTAGCTAGGAAAAAGAAATATGTGCGAGGGGTGCCCTTATATATATCTGGCTGACCCCTGCAAATAAGGGCTAGGGCTACGCCCAGGGCTCTCGCAGTGAAATAGGTGTGGAGGCCTGGCTCATGCACTCCTCGTATTTGCAACAGTACCTACCTACCTAGTAGAGACTACTGCCAGGTATGTACTGTCTCTCTCGTATCCGCACAGAGTATAGGGTGAGCATATAGATGTACTGTACATACAGTACCATGCCGCAGTCGACCATGGTCAAAACGCCCTCCATTCACGCTCGCCAATCCAGCCCTCGGGAATCGTGTCGGTGCGATCCCTCCCCATCAACAGGCCCTCCTCGTGGACGAAGCACATGGGGCCGTAGACGTCTCGCACCTGCACCGTCCCCTCCACCAAAGTCCCCTGAAACGCCGCCCGCAACACCAGACGTACAAAGTCGACTTGGCCCATCAGGGCATTTCGGCCTACCTCGCGATCACCCGCCTTGACCACGACTTCCACCCTCTCCAAGTCCGGATACAAATGCTCGGCCACCCTGGCCCCCAGACATGTGAGGTCGGCGTGCATCCGCATGTTGCCGCTCAGCATCCGGATCCCAAGAGACTTGATCTTCATGGGCAGCATATCCACAACGCACGTCGTTTCGTACACGACGTCCTCGTCTTCCTCCTCGCCTCCCCCTTCACTCGGACGGTCTGGCGGCGGAGAGCATATCGTGTTCTCGTCGAGGTACAGTGTCTCCAGCCCCGAGAAGTTCAAAAGACGCTCCGCCAGGCTGACCTGCGCAAACTCGTCTCCGATGTGCGGACGGTGGACGAAGCTGAGATCGAGTTCAAGGAAGTGCAAAGTTTGCCGGACAGGAGCCAGAGCCTGCAACAGGTCGGAAACGGTCATCGGCGGAGCAAACTCCTCCTCCTGCACGGGCGGAGGCACGTACTGGAACCTTTGTAAACGAGGGCAGAGCCGCAGGCATCTCTCAAGCATCTCTCCATCGCCTTCTACCAGCGTGTACTGCTCAAGCTGCAGCGTCTGGAGCATCTGGAGCGCAGGGCCAAGCTGCGCCATGTCGATATCGCTCGAGCCAGGATAGCCCAGAGTACCCTCCAGCGCCAGCCACTCCAGCTCCGGACACACCTCCAGCATGTCGACGAGTCTGCGCCGCTGCAGCATCGACGGGAAACGCTAGCCCCCGGCGAGCCTGAGGGTGCGAAGTCCGGTAAAATCGTTGCCCACGAAGCTGCGGCCCTGCTCCCCCTCGTCCGTCTGGCAAAGAGGCACGCTGCAAAGCTCGAGGTTCGGCATCATTGCAAGCAGCAGCTCAAGAGATGCCTGGTCCGGGACCGCATCCCGCGGCTGTAGCCGCTCGCCGTTGACTCTCGGGTGGTTCGCCGTCTGCTCGGATGGGCCCATCTCCAGCCTCTCAGTCCATCCGGCCCGTGGTATGTAGAGCTGCTCGACCAAACGGCCCAAGTCCGGCCGCTGTGTGAAGGTCCGAGCAAGGCATGCCCAGCCGCGGACAATTTCGATGCGGTGGAAGAGATATTCTTGCGCCACAGCACGCAGTGCCCGGCTGGTCAAGCACAACGACCTGAGGGTTCCTATCTCCACCGGCACTCTGCGCCAGTCTCCCAGCACCTCATCACCACCACAGTGGAGGCAGAGGCACCTGCAAATCTTGCGTAAGACGCCGAAGTCGAATCTTGAAAATGTGGATATCATGCCGTTGATGTAGCCGGTTGGCGAGGGCGGCGTGATTAGGCCGGAGCCCAGCGGACGACCGTCTGATTCCTCCATAGATCCGGGTTTCTGCAGACTTGATTTCATCAGCTCTCATGCCCCCCATCGTGGCCTTTGAATTGGCTTTCGTACCGTCTAGCGATCGGTTCCGGCACAGCGTTTCGCCCGCTTGTCGTTATTGTGGTGTTTGCGGCAAAAAAGGACGCTCATTCAGGTCGATAAAAGGCTCTTTGGTGATGGATGAAGTAGGCTCTTGAAATCTCAGCAGTACTGTCTGGTGCGAGAAGCTTGGGCGGGTGTGACGGTTCGACGACGGCGGGCAGCCCTTACTCACAAAATATGGCAGGCATTCGGGCACGCAGCCGCTTTGGCAAGCTCGCCCGTGGTCATCAGCACAGCCGCCAGCGGACACATGAGGAAGCAGCTGGCCTGGAAACGGCGCTGGGCTCGGGCATATTGCTCGAGTTGGGAGTCAAGCGCTGCAAGCAGGCGAGACCGACTCCTGGCCAGAGACTGCTGCGAGCGCAGGCAAGTCTCGAACGACATCGCCTTTGGTTTTCGCAACTCGGCTCGAGCGAGCACGCCCTCTTCTTTCCCTGTCACTCGGCCAAGTTTGGGCGACAGAGCTCTGAGTGCCCGAGTACCGCTGGGGCGGGACCAAGAAGGGGAACCAAGAAGGGGAACCAAGAAGGTGGACCAAGAAGGGGAGGCCAGCAAGGCACGCCGCCCGCCGTGGCGTCTCGCTCCTCCGCACCCTCCTCTCTTCCAGCCACCTTCACATCTGGGCCAAGGCCTTCCCTGGACCACGGTGAGACTCGACATGGCCCAGCATTCGACTCGCAGGCACGGTCTTCGTCTCGGCTACTCGAGCATGCATAGTCTGCCGCTCGCTTAGATCCTAGAGCGGTGCAGTCGGCGCATCACGGCGAACTGGTGGGAGACCATCGTGTGTGGGCCCTCCACATCCCGTGCAGCAAGAGTCTTTCAGTGCTGTTCCCTGCTAGCGGCCAGTCGACAAGCGTCGTGGATGCAGCAAAAGGCTAAACAGCGTTTGGCGGCTGCCCAAGGGCACGCCCCAGCCTGCCGCGGGCTAGAACGACCTCCTGATCTTGGTGCTGGTGGCCATGACGGATGAGAGACGATGATGAGCTCGAGCAGCCACTGGCTGTCTGTGCTCTCGCTTACAGTCGACGAAGCAGGACTGGGGAAGGGCCCCATTGTCTGCTCTCCAGCCAGCCGCCTTTACTTTGCCTTTGCTACCAACATACGAACGCACCACACGAGGTAGCCGAGCCTATTGCCATCTTTTATTCCACCCAACGTGCTCCCTTTCAAGGTGCGATGAGCTTGGGGTGGCTTCGACAAGGGCGGCATCTCGGCGCCTCGTGTCGTCATGGGGGCGTTTGCTAGAGACGCCCCCATCACCTCCGCGCTCACATCAACCCCGAGACGTCTGGAGATGCGACAGTAGCAAAGCAAGGCTGGAGGCAATCGGCAAATAAGTGCCGCCAAGGTCCTCCATCTCACCATTGTCTACGCAGTCCTACGTCCTCGCTTACAACTCCCTGGGCAGGAGCTTGCACCCACGTGTCAATGCAACGTATGAAGTGTCGGTTCGAGTGCGAGCCGCCGATGATACATGGTCTGGAGATTGCCTTTTACTTTGTGACTGAAGGGGAATCGCGTCGGTCGATCTCAATCAATCAATCGATTCGTTGCTTGGTTTTCGGCCCTTCTGACCCTTTGAATTCTTGGTTGTAAAGACCAAGGTTCGAGGGGCAGTATACGAGCTACCCAAACAAGACTGTCCGCCAGGCTCATCGGGGAACATGGCTGCCGCATGGTCAGTCATTTGAGGCTCCCCTCTGCGCGCCGCAAAAGGGGGCAGTGCCCCAGGACGCGGCCTGGCTTCGCGCCCATCTTACCATCGGCTTATTACGCTCTGTTGGTCTTTGGCTGGGAATTTTGGGGGTCAGGCATGGCCTGAGCATGAGCGGCCATCGGTCATCGCAAGGGAAACGCCGGCGCGGATCAAGATGGTTCAGGACGGGGCCGTCCTTGTCAGAAACGTACAATGTCGCCGAGCTGCTTCTTGTGGAATTCCAGCCCCTGTTTGACGTCTGCCAACGTCCATATGTTGGTCTGGGAGCATCGTCTGGTCATCGGCCGTGTGCGACTCAAGCCGAGGACAAGCGCCGTTTCGTGCTAGAACCTAGCGTCGCTGGCCGCTCCGGGACGCTTCTCTGTCTCTTTGCTCGACTTTCCGGTGCTTGATAGCTGTGGCCACGTGTGGACTGGTCGACGAGGATGGGTCGACGAGGACGGGTCGATCCACGACATCAGACGCTGGCGCACCACGTCGTCAGGATGGTGGTGTCCTCGGTCGAGCTTGGAATCCCCCGGGGCCTTATTTCCATGGTCTCCAAGAGAAGCACAAGGAGTGACAGCAGGTGGGAGCACAGACGGCTGACCGTCGGGCACCCTTCCTGCCCTGGCTGTCGTGGTGTTTAGCTCGAGCCTTGCATGAACGACACGCATACAACTGCTTGCCGCAGCAGACAGTGGTGGCTGCACCCAGACAACACAGGCAACATCTGCATTGGGCCGCTCGCATTCGCATGTGCGTCACGTCGTCCGTCCCTGGTTCCCCGCGCCCGGGCCGCCGGTGGCCCCGAGTCGCTGTCGCCCCGGAGGAATCTCACGCCTCGCCTATTCGCCGCTGCCATTGGGTGGTTGGTTGGCCGTCCGTTCAGACAGCCCCGAACCCCCGCCTCCCCTCCCTCCCTTTGAATCTTTCAAGGCAGGGACAGGGCCGGAGGCAAGTCGGCCGTGAGAGAGTGCCGTCGTGTGTCTGCGCCTGCTCCACTTCGGATCCCGGATCAGGTCACCCAGCACGACCGCTTATCGATCGATGAGGGCCAGTCGGCCGACTTGGCTCTGCTCCGGCAGCCGTGGCTGGATTACCCAGGAAGACTTACAAGCTTCCCAGAGATACACTTACTCGGCATTGTCTCACGCGATACTGATGCCGCATGGAGAAGCTTGGAGCCCTCAACCTCCACGCCCCTTGGCAACGTGGGGGTAGACGACTCGCTGTCATGTCAGCCCCGTCGACGACGGCTCAAGAACAAGGCAAAGAGCAAGGCAACCAACGCGTCCTCGGACTTGGCCGCCCTGGCCATGCAACGCTGAACTTGCCTCGTTGTAACGGGGAGACGGGCGCCTTGCAAGAGATTGAAAAAAAAACTGCCAAAGGGAGAAAGGGGGGAGCCCCCAGTCCAACTAGCTGCTGGCACGCAGCAACCCGGCGCACAACTCTGCATCAAATTGCGGGCGGTCGGTCGGCGTTTACCCGGCTTGGGAGCAGGGAGCGAGAGAAGCTTGCATGTGGAGAAGAGGGCGGGCCTCGAGGCAAACCAGTACCCTCGTCCATCACTCAGTCACTCATCCACCTGCCCTTGATAGTTCTGGCGGCCGGCTCTGACTCAGGGTCGAAGGGTCCAACTGGGCACACGATGCTGCTTCGACGGGAGGCCACGAGCCCCCCTTTTCTCCGCCAATGGAGTTCGAATCAGGCACTCGACAGGGCTGCCTCTAGTCTCCCCCTCCATGTGCGTTCATCTGCTCATGAGCCCACACACACACACGCAGGCATAGGCGAAGACGTAGGGCATGGGCATACACCCCTGAACTCGGGCCTTCCGCCGCCGCCTCTCAAGAGCTTGACGCCATGTTGCCCTTGAAACCAACACTCTCTGGCCGGACCATCTTTCCCTCCCATGCGCTGCTGCCCTCATCACGACCCGGTACGCAAAGTTACCCACCCCCTGAAGCCCTTGGCTCTCGACACCGAGGCTGGACTTCTCCTCGGTTCGTGAGGGGGTGTGTGTTGCCCCTCTTGCAGGCTCCGGCCCATGACTCCGATGGAGCGGATGGGCAGTACTCGGAGACCCCCAGAGGCTGCAGCAGCAGCAACAGCAGCCGCCTGGTCTTCGATCCAACATGTGAGTCTTCTGGAAGCCACGGGGGCGCGTGGGGGGGGGGCAAAGGTATATAAAGGGTCTCGATCCGGAGCATGGGAAGAAGATGTCAGGAAAGTTGCGTATTAGCCCAGTCTGCAGATAGCATCAGACAGCGACTCTCGAACTCGAGCTTGAGATTCTTTTCCAGACCTGTTACGCCGTGCACCTCGTGGACTCTAGCCGGACACGCAGGCCCTCAGACACATTACGAGTCAGGAAGAAGGACAAAAGGACGACGGACAGTTTAGCAGCAACCCCGGCCTTTGCCCCTGACGTCGCAAAGCCCAAGCAGCCATGGAACGCGTCATTGGCAACGAGTACTGCTGCGCCATCTCGCCCCCCTCGGCGCCCGACTTTTGCCTGCACATAGCCCTCTTCTACCGCCGCTGCAACCGCGCGGGCCAGCCGATCCGGACCTCGGCGGCGGCCGTGGCGCTCGCCTCGCCGCCGCCGACGCCGCCGCCGGCCCGGCCGCTGCCACTACCGCCGGGGTGCTGCCGCGCGCAGCCGCCGACGCGGGAGCCGCGCATGGGCCGGTACGCCGTGTACCGCCTCATCTACGAGGGCGGCGGCGGCGGCGTCGTCGCGCTCCAGGACCGGGCCCGCCACCAGGCCGGCGCCGGCCTCGCCCACCACCAGCAGCAGCCTCCGCTGCACAGGCTCTTTGTCGAGACGGGCTTGGCCGGGCCCGTCCGCGGGCTCTACCTCGACGTCACCGGCTCCCCCGAGACGGGTATGCACTACTCGGAGATGCCCGGCGACGACCCGGAGCGCGCCGCCGCCGTCATCACCGCCGCCACCACCTGCCCCCCGCCCTCGGCCTTCTCGCCGCCGTCGTCGTCGTCGTCGTCGTCGACGACCGCCTCTCCCGCCATCACCACCAGCCCTTCCTCCTCGGCGCCGTCCTCCCCCGCCGGCGCCGTCCTCGCCCCCCGCGCCCTGCAGACCAAGACCTTCATCGGCACCATTGCCGCCGAGGACTTTGACCGCTTCCGCGAAATCTGCCGCCACAACCCGCCCCCGCCCCGCCAGTTCGACGGCACCCGCCGCCTCGTCCCCTGGGTCCCCATCCGCCGCTCCCAGGACTGGGTCCACGAGTCCATAGTCCGCAGCGTCGCAGAGGGCATCCTCGACGTTGGCCTGCGTCAGCAGTCTGCTTGAGTGGCCGAGGGGCAAACCCTGCGGTGCTGTTTGTATGTTTCACTACCAAGTCTTCCTTTTTTTTTGGATTCTTCTCTTTTGGTTTTGGTTTCGTCTGACTTCAATCTGCTCCTTGCTGCCTTTGCCTTTGCCTCTCTTTTAGGGGGGGCGGGGGAACGGCGACTGAGTCGGTCGTCTTGATATTGCAAGACGGCGAGATAGACAACGGCCGCAGTTCTGCTACAACAAAGTCTCGAAGAGCGAGGGGAGGGGACGTAGCAAGTCGTTTCGCCGTCGCCTTGAATATGAATGTTTTTGGCCCCTAAGTAAAGTCGCTTCGAAGGGCACTGGACTTACAATCAAACGCTTCATCACCGTCAAAGCATGTATCATTTATGCCCAAGTACGGGGGCAGGTAACGGATAACGACCAGTCAACCCAAGTTCCATCAATTCTCATAGCGACAGTATGTGACGTCCATACACCCCACCAATGCGTCTTCCCTCGTCTTCAACGTGCCCATAAACAACGCCGCCCTCTCTTCACAGACAAGCCACCAACCTTGAATGCTTTCCACTCAACACGAGAGCCACTCAACTTTGGGCCCGCGAATTACACGTAGTCAATCTGTAGGACAACCCTGCATTTCCGCGCAAGGCTCGTAACGTAACACGCCTTCCCGGTTTGCCAAAAGAATAGTTGCCTTCTTCGTCTCGATCCGGAAATGTCCACACGTTCAACACGCCAGTCGAACATTCCTATCGTGTCTGATCCGGCCACTGCATCCAGGATCATTCATTGACTTGCGGATATTGTCAGGAAAAATCCATGGAGGGTCCAGCTGAGGCGTCAGGTCAAGGGAGACTCGCACACTTCCGTATAAATATTGGCAAGGGGGGTAGATCGTCCGGGAATCTAGCAAGTATAATGGACCACACACCGAGGTAAGAGAGAGCTGCAAAAGAGAGCGTAAAGGTCTAGGTGCGGCAATGGCAGTTGAGCCCAGTCCCGAAAGTGAGTATCGAAACCAGCATCGTTATGCGTAATGTGTACGTCCCAAGGCCGGTGTGACATGGGAAATTTACCTTGAAACAATCCAGAGGACCATGAGTGTGGGCGGGCAGACGCCCTGGATAAAATCGGATCCTTCAGACATGGGCTCCGAGACAAAAGTGCCAGCTCGTAGCTCAGGGTCGTCGCTTTAAACGATTCGCTGAGTGGTGATCCGCGTTGAGACGAAACCTCCGGAAGCACCGCGATCAACGCCATTGAGGTTTTGGTCCTTGTTGCCGGTGAGGGACAGGTCCAACTAGTCAAGGGGGAACGACGCAATCCGGGTTGGCCCACCGGGAGCATTCGAAACAGATCGCGCAACTCAAAATGTGAAGCAAGGCACTGGATTTTTCAAACAAATACCCACTCAGCAGACTCAACCGCAGGTCACACGCGGCACATTCACTAGCTTCTTGATAGTTAGCAAGGTTAGTCAAGAGAACTCCTAGAGCGCCGCATCCTGGGTAGATACTCCTGGGACATCAGACGTGGAGGTGCGGAAGAGGAAATCCTTCATGAAAAGCTTGGCTAATATATACAAACTCATGAAACTTACCCTGCTGCCCGGACGCTGACCTTGCTGTTCTATCCAAACGCGATGGCAAAAATCCAGAGACGATCAAGGCTGGTCGAAAAGCAAGAAAGGGACAAAATGCAAGTCAGAACCTTGGCAAGACAACTCCACTGGTAGGCCGGTCCAGGCAGCAGGGCCAAGAGACGAATGTATCCAAAAGGGAGGGCTCAGGGCGCGAGGCCCTTCTTTTCCCGCCAGCGCCAAATGCGTAGTAAATGGACATATGCAACATGAATTCATCCTGGGCCGCGGTGCAATCGACGGTAACAAGACTTGCCGACTCGTCCACGGCAAGGTAAAAGAGGGGTGGAAGAATAGGGGGAACCGTTGGGTTGAACGGATATATGTCTGCCTCGAGCGGCACGTCCAAAGGTATATAAAACGAAACGTGGGCTTGTGTATCCAGGGGGATTTCGAGTTGCCAGAAACGAGGGCCGGCAAACCAAACATAATCCAGGATACCGTCCGAAGGGTGCGAACGTGCAACTGGACAGCGCCATCGCTAAAACCCAGGTCCGAGGGTAGTAATCCGCGGGAGAGGACAAGAAAACAAATCAAAAACGCAACAAACGGGTCCAGAAAGGCCAAGTCGGAAGTATAAGGGTCCAGTCATTCAGAGAGAAAACAGCGAACACTCACGGAGGGACTTTAGCGCGCGAGACCCCTGCATCCGCGGCTGGCATCATCACATTGATGATCAACGCCGAGGGGCTCGATGGTGCCTGTCGCTGTCGCGGTCACTACGGCGATTACTCAAGCCAGCGGGAGGTGTCTGGATGGCTGCGGGGGTGGCAGAAGGACGAGAGAGGGGGGTTTCATCATACTGTTGTCCCTGGGCTGCGTAGCCTTGTTGAGGAGCCTGGGCTGGTGAAGCTGCGACAGGTCATGTCAGATTCCGAGTGTAGCGAGGCAAAGAGGGACACGAAGGGGTCAAGGAGAGATGCAAGCCTGCGGCGCTCCATCAGACGAACCTCGGCCATAGTAAGATTCGTGAGACTGCATCGTCGAGTACGATTGCCCGGGAGCAGCGGGAGCCTGGCTGGGGTATTGCTGAAAGGATGACGACGCGGCCGGATATCCAGGCTGTTGCGGTGGCGCAGAGGCATAAATGGGCTGCTGCGGAGCAGCCGACGTGGACGACAAACGGGCACCGTAGGGGTCATTTTGCGAAGGAAATCCAGAATGCGGCAGGTTCGCACCCGTGCCAATGTAGGGAGGGTCCTGAGCAGCTGGGTATCCGGGATGCATCATAGCCTGAGCAGCATTAAATCTCTCCGGGGGAGGGGATTGCTGAGGCTGTTGAAAGCCGCCGCCATATGCGCCACCACTTGAGGGAGCATACGACTGCTGCTGCTGCTGCGGCGGCGGCGGCGGTGGCGGCTGCTGCTGCTGCTGCTGTTGCTGCTGCTGCTGCTGCTGCTGCGGCGATGGGTAGGGGCCAGAAGCACCGGTGAATCCAGGGGCTCCCGTTCCAGGGTACCTGGCCTCATAACCGGGTTCACGGGCATAGGGGTCGGACTGGAAATGGCCCTCTGTAGGGCCGTGGTGCTGTCGAGACTGGTGTGTCTCCGAGTAGCGGTATTGAACTACAGCTGAGTTAGATGGCGGTCTCGCGGAAAAGCCAGTGGCATCTCTCGAGGCATGGATACCTCCAGAGGTATTGCGCGTCGTCTGCGCCCGCCGCTCACTCTCCCACCGGGCCGAGTCGGCCTTGAGGTCTTCAATCATGGCCTGGTGCAAGCGAAAGTGTGAGTCTCACGACGAGTAGCAACCAGAGCTGCACCATCGAGGGCCAGTAGAGGAGGACGGGTTTGGCGGGCTTACGGTAGTTAGGTTTCTGTAGGCTGTGATGTAGTATCCTTGGACGACTTGACCAGACTGCGGGTTCTGTAAATCGAGTCTGTGGTGAGCCTCAAAGGGACCAGCTACTGTGGCGATGTGCAAAGACTGGCGTCTGCGACGGGGCACCGTACCTCGTAGTGGCCGGGGCGCACAAGGGCATCGTTGCCCAGATAACGGCATATGTCGGCGGATATTACCTCGCGGTCGATGCCATCGCGAGGCACAAAGTATTCGTTTTGCCGCGTGGCGGGCGCAGGCGGCGCCTGGCCGGGAGTGCGAGTCTGTCTCGACATGGCGCGCAGGCAGGCGAGTACGGCGTTGATGTCGGAGAGAGGAGGAAAGGCGCCAGAGGACCAGCTCGTCGGGGGGGGCTGCAAGGAGGGGAAAGAAGAAGAGAAGCGAGGGGAGAGAGCTAGAGAGCAGGGAGGCAAAGGACAGGGTAGGGATCTCCAGAGGTGTGTGTCAGCAGGCAGAAGGCAGCCGACAAAGAGAGAGGAGGGTTGGATGCAGGACGGCGGCTGCAGCGACAGCCCAGTGGGTGAGAGAGGCCGAGAAAGGGCGGGCAGGAAATAACGTGTGCAGGTAAGCAAGTAGTAGAGTATGCACAGTAAAATAGGTACATAGGTGGTGTGGGCGCAGGTGGGCTGGGCTGGGCTAGAGCAGCGGCAGCGGCAGCGGCAGCGGCAGCTCCAGCGGCAGCTCCAGCAGGCAGGCCGTTGTGCTGGTGGGGGTGGTGGGCAGAGGAGTGGGGCTCTCGCCGAGAGAGAAAATAAAAGAAGGGATGAAAAGGTTGTCGAATCAGAGAGCCAAAGGCCGCCGTGGTCGGGGTACTGTACCCAGCAGGCACAGGGTCAGCTGCCGAGAAGATTACTAGTGTGAGAGAGAGGACAATGAGAGAGAGGAGGGGCCAAGGTAGGGCGACGGCGGTGGGCACCTCGGTGGAGGAAGATTCCCCCAACCACCCAGGTTCCTTGGACTGGGCCCAGGTACAGCCGAGCAGCGAGCCGGGAGCAGGGCAGACAGGTACAGGTACCTACAGGCGAGGGAATGGTGGGCCTCCCGGATGTCCACTCTCTCGTTCGAAAGTGATTTCAGCTTCTGTAGCTGGACGCAAAAGGATCCTGTGCTGGAAGTACTGCCGACAAGTGCAGAGTCTTCGGCCGAGGTAGGGGGGGGGGTCCTCAACGAGGCGGTGGATATTAATCCCGTCCAGCAGTGCGTGTCCCTTCTCTTGTCCGTTGTCCCCTTTGGCATGCTTCTTCTTCTTCTCCTTTTTCGTTTTCCTCTTCCTCCTCTTCCATCCACGGCTCCCGTTATGAGAGACGCCATTTTCCAAAGGCGGTTATATAGCCTTCCACATGGCAGCACCCTAGGGCCTGGGTCCTGGAGCCAGGGTGGCTGACTGACTGGGACAGTCCGGGATCCGCCCGCCCAACTCTGCTGTGACTGGCCGACGGCTTGGGCCGGCACTGGGTTGGGCTGCGCTGCCAACTCTTGGACAGAGGGAGAGAGCCTGAGTTACACCGACCCGATGTCAATCACTCACTGATCATCGGTGCCGGGCCCGGTGGATCGTCATATCGTACTGTACGTTGTAGGTAAGTGTGTATTGCATTGGCCGCGCCCATGTTTGGGTAGACAAAGTCAGCCCGATCCAACAAGTCTCGGTGGCCGCCCAAGGAACCTTGAGGCACCGAGCGGCCGGTGCCCGCCTCCGTTCGATGCCCAGGCCATCTTCTCCGTGAGCTGAGCAAGGCTGCGCTGCGCAATGCACTGTGCGATGCCGCGTCACGCAATCTTGTACGGATACGGCTCGGTGTGCCTTGCTGTTCCTACACATACTTCGTACAGTCCATACTGTATCTGTACGTGCGATGCGCTTGTCGTGTGTGCTTCTCTCTGCGTCGTCGGAGCGTCGTCGGAGCGTCGTCGGATCCCATCACTCACTCCTCCTCACACAGCGGGTCTGGTCTGCGCCTCCAAACAAGCCCGCGTTGAATGGATTCGCCTCGATGCAGAGCGCCGCCGATGCAGCCTTGCCACGCGCAGCGCCAGCGGCGAGCTTTCCCGAGCCTCAACCACCAGATGGGCGAATCAAGGCGCTTGCCCGGCTTGGCCGACGGCTCGCCACGGCTTCCTGATTTGTCGCCCCTGACAGTGACCGTGACAACGAGGCCAGATGGTGGCTTCCATCGACTGTCCCCATTCGCAATCGTCGACGCAGCTGAAGCGAGTCTGCATTCAGATGTGATCGTGCCCCCCCACGCCACGGCAGCCAACGTGTACATACTGTACGTCGTCCCTTAGCCGACCGCTGTCTCACTTTTCCGCCGTCGCTGCTGTGCGTCCCAAGACGCTGCTGCTCCGGCGGATACCAGCGCAAAGCAAAGCAGCGGTGGTGCCTGGGTGGCGACGACAGACCAAACGTCGGGCGCCGCCTGCCTTGGGGCCCTTTTCTCCAGCTTCCCTGCTTCTTTGCGTCCCCCCCCCCCCAACACACACCACAGCCCACTCACCCACCAACAACCGCCCACCAAAGAGCTTCCAGCTTGTGTGGAGAGAGAGGTCCGTTGTATCGGCTAGCAGCAACCCTTTAGTGTGGGTACCTCGTCCCGGGACGCGGGTCAGGCCGGGTCAGAGAGTCCTGCCGACCTGGGGATTTGAGCCTGAAGAAGACTCCACGGCTCAGGCTCTCTCCCTCCCTCCTTCCCCCCCTCTCTCTCTGTCCTTCCTTTATATCGCTCGCCGTGACGTCTGCCCAACTCCTCCCTCTCCCTTGCCCACGGATGATGCGTCCAGCCAAAAGCTCTCGTCGAGTTGTCCCATCCGCTCCACCCACCGCTGCCGTCGGGCGGCTCCATAGCCGCTCTCCCCAACAGAATTGCAACTGGCCCGGTCCTTGAACCATAATCCCAGAAGACAAGCTGCAGGCCATACAAGCCGTACGACGTGTCTCGAGTCTCCCCCCCCAATCGTCGACTGTGCCTACGTATCATTTCATCCGTGCAGCGACCGACACAGAGAGCCATCATCAGGGCGCCTCTCCCGCCACTGGATCCACATGTTCCGTCCACGGTCTCGTCTCGGGCCGCCGTTGGGTACCGATGCCTCTCACCAATTGGAGCCCAACACGATGCCGTGCCAAATCCACCGAGCCAATTGAGGCCACCGCTTCGGCCACCTCAGCCAAGGCTGCTAGACCGAGACGCTGCACACTCGGGCCAGTCGACGCCCGAGGTGACGTCTTTCATACCCCTATTGATGCCGCTCCCCTCTCTGGTCAGGTGCTTGAGGATAGCCGTCACGGCCAAGCTGACCCTGCCAGCTCGTTGACAAGTCGACGGGTTACCTGGCTTTGTTCCACGCCGCAGCCAAGGGAGACAAGGACTGCATCGTTCCCGTCTCTGGCCATCTTCTGCTCCGCCATACGTGACGGTCGCGGGGGCGAGGGCTGCTCGTCGGTGAGGACGCATCCCATTGCTTTTGGCTTCGGCGGCCACACGCGAGCCCGTCGATGACGCTCATGGCCCTTGATCAATGCACGGGCCTCACTGTAGACGTGCTCCTGAGCCTCTTGCCTCTGTTGAGCGCGCGCACTGGTGCCGTGCGCACCTAGGTTGGCAAGTGGCATCGTTCCTTCCTCGAGCCAGACGCCTTTCCCTCCCTCCTCTCTTCCTTTCTCTCCACCACTTTCGTCATTCGATAAGGCTGCCTCTTGGCTGTATCCCGATGGCCAGACACTGGCTTCATCCGCCGGCAAATGCATGTGCAAAAGATGCATGGGTCTTGTTGAGGCTCCATCCGTTCCACACAGCCCCTGACAAACCGAGTTTTCATCCAAATTCGAGCCTTTTCTGCCCTGGCTCACGCTTGCCGCTTCGACCGCGTTTCGTAGACACGGCTGTTCCCTTGGACAGGGAGTTGCTCGGAGTGTGAGGTCTCTGGGCGGGCACTGGCCTGGCGCGTTCTTCGTCCTGGAGGTCTTTTGCTACATGCCAGTCTTCGTGGCTCTGCAACGAGACTGCGTCCTCGAAGCTGGTTTCACACCGTGAGCACTGGAAGCAGGCGAGGGCCAGCTCCCGGTTTGCAGGTGATGGATCCCGCGACGGCCGTTCCGATCCCTGACCGCATTCCGTGTCCACCACCGTATCCAAACAAGTGCGCTCTGCGAGGTCGACGCATCCCTCACCGCCTGTGTCGGCGGGGCTTTGCTCATTGGGTGCTATATCGCCAGAGGTAGATGACTTGGCAAAGAAGCGATGTAGCCCGCCGTCTTGGATACAAGCTTTCTTCCTTGGTCGCTCTTCAGGCGCCACTGTGTCGTCGGGGAAAGGAGATAGGCCAGAAGCTGCTTGCGCGTCCCCCTTGACGAGGAAGGCTCCAATGCCCAGATTCCTCTTTATCCCGTCTTGGAAGCCACCCACGCTGAGGCTCAGGTTGGCACAAGGCCAAATTTTGCCGTCGCCTACGATTTGACCCAAAAGCTCATTGGCGAGCTGAAACAGCACCTCGTCGTCCAGGGCTTTGCCCTGCGGGATTGGGCCCTGACGGCTGCGAGTTTGTCCGGCGGTGCGATGCTGCAGATTGATGGTCCGCGGCCGTCGCTTGTTGTCCAAGACGCCTTCCTCCACCAGGCGAGCGTAGATGTCGGCGACAAAGATTCTCAGCCACTTGGCCGCCTGGTCGATACTGTTGATGCTGGGCTGGAAGGACTTTGCTGACAGCATCGACTTGATTTGCGTCCGCGAGTTGACCTCGTTCGTGTCGACACCTCGAAGGGTGTTGTACAGCCAGACTCCCGTCTCTTCGCCGAGCTTTGCCTTGAACTGATCCAGCGAGACCCCCCGCAGCTCCATGATGTGATTGGTATGGAACGTAGACACCACCTGTTCCCCGAGCTTGCCACCCAAGTTGCGAATCTTGGTAAGCTTGAAGCCGGCGAGGAACGGCTTGGCGGCTCGGGTCCGCACAACAGTCTGACGGTTGGGCTTCTTGAAACCGGAGCCCAACTTGCTAATCAGCTTGTTATTCGCTACCCCGGCAGAGCAGGTATAGCCCAGCTTGTCGCGAATCCTGGCGCGCACCTCACGCACAATCTCGGACCCTACAAGGATTGCCACGTCATCCCAGTCGGGATCCTGGGATTCCTCCTCTTCTTCCATGTCGACGAGGGCGTCGGCTTTCCAATCTAGCGCCGAAATGGAAGGTAGAGGCAGCGTCTCCGTGGGATCATCGTATGGCGGGGGGCTGCTTAGTTCGGGAAAGCGCTCGAGCAGCACAGAGTGGACATGAGCGGATAGGTCGAGAAAGACCTCGTCGATACTGGCCTTTTCCACCTTCTGTAGGTGCTGAGGCAGCGACTCCTTGACCAGAGCCAGGATCTTCCTCGACTCCAGGCGGTAGGGGTCGAGAGAGACCTTGTCGGATGCGATGTTGGCGGCGGCATCATGGCGATAGGCCCACCTGGCATCCCCTTCGCGCCATGTGGCCACGTGCTGAGCAATCAGATCAGGACACAGCTTCTTGGCCTCATTCACGTCGCAGTGGCGGCCGATTCCAGACTCGCGAGCTGGATAGTTGACGGCAATCAGGCCCTGCCTGGTCAAAGGTCGTCAGCCCCGGGGCTCCGTCGATGCGTAGGCACACGTGGCTCACCACTGTTGGACCGCAAGAGGCCTATCTTCGGGGATGCCGAGCCGAACCGTCTCGCATTGCGCGTAGAAGGCATCGAGGTCAATGTGAGCCACGACGCGCAGAGGGTTCGTGGGGCTATAGGAGGCGAGCTGCGCGAGCTGGCGATAGGTGAAGCGTGAGCGCCGCCACGTGCCCGCCTGAGCTGGGGACGACACGCAAGCGGGCGACGACGCCATCGTGCAACGGGCAATGGGGCCACGTAGTGACGGATATGGCCAGATTTACGGAGGCATTTTGTCGACAAACTCGCTTGTGGCGAATTTGGCGCGTCCTGTTGAGATGGCTGGTATGTGAGGTCGCGCCGACAGAGCTGGCGCTGCCCAGAGTCAGACGAGTTGAAGAAGGCGCGAGGCCCCACCTGGCTCTTCCTGCCTTGGGCTGAGCTTGGATAAGCCAATGCCATACCAACATCGAACAAGTCAGTCTCTTCTCTCATTCAAGCTCCTCACGGCCACCGCAGACAGACTACAGACTACACGGGAAGCCAAGACTCAACTGTTCTGCACCTATCGATCGACAGGCCTCATTCGAGAATGCCCTGACCCGGTCGCCAGTCGCCACTCACGCGGTACCGCAACCCTGGATCCAAGGCTGGGGATTCATCTCGGGCATAGGCGCCAGTCGACGAAGCTCTAGCCAGCCAACCTACCAAGAGCCTCTTCCCTGTCCATCGCTGGATGTCTCTTGTGCCGACCACACAGAGAGCTGATGTGATCTCAGGCTCACGAGCACCAACAATGCGGGCGGGCATCCTCAGAGGGCGTGGCCTGGCATTGTCTCCATGTGCATGCCCGCAGCTCATGGCTGTTGTCTGAAAAGATTTCACCTCCGCCGCCGAGACTCACCACTCACTCACTACAGTACGCACCGGCAGGCCGCATTGCCTACGGTTGCCGTTCACGCTACGCCTTCATTTCGCAACGCTCCCGGTCCGGCAGCCAAGAACGCTTTGCCCCGTCGACAAACTGAATATTACAGAGGATACTGATGCTTGTCTGAAATGGATAGCGGCCCGTTCGGGCCCGTGTCCCTCGATCGCCATGCCTCGTCAAGCCGAGCCGCCTCCAAGCCAGAGAACGCAAACTCAAAGGCACATCAAGGGCTATTCCGAGGGCTTTGCATCTAGATCCGTATCATTACGGCTTCTGGTTTCCAAGGGAGGAGCTCATGTCACTCACCTGGCTCCCCTGCATTTCATGGACTGGTCTCGCGGAAAGCTCCTGCGGGTTCCCGCCCGCGACCGTCATGTTGGAGTATGCCGTAGGGCCGTTATGAGTGCCTGGACGATGAATCAGCTCCTGCGACACGCACTGCAATCCCGTCGCCGCAACTTACAGTATTCTTTTGGTCTCCGCATGCACATGACAGCAAGTGCAGCCAAGGATGCTAGGAGCGCGGCACCGAGCACTCCCCCAACAGCATCGCCGACGACTGCCGAATTGTCCTTGGGGCACTTCCTAGGAGTATTCAGTGATCCGCTGCATTGCGCCAGGTCGCAGCTCGTCGACGTTATCGTCGTGGTCGCGCCCGCACCCCCTGTCCTCGTCTTCGTCCTGGTCGAAAGTCGCAGCTGGCCAACGTTGATGGTCCTGACCGCGCTCTTGTTGCTGCAGCAATTTTCTTGTTCCAACGCCTTGCGACAGCAGAACTTGCCGCCTTCGTAAGGGGCGGGCATGCCTCCGCCCTCCCCGTGAGGTCTGTGCATCCGTTGGAGTATATGAAGCCCTCGTAACCCGCGTCCTGGGCATAGCACAGTCCCGAGGACATGCAAATGTCGGCTCTGTCTTTGTTCGTGGCACAACAGGGACTGAACTCGGCGTTGGGATTGCACGACCGATGGCTGTCGTCGGATGGGGTCCCGCCGACTCCATAACACTTCGTGGCCGCGTGCAGCGTCGGAGCAAACACGAGCGCGCTCAGCACTGCTAGGGGCAAGCTTGACGCGAGCATTGTGACGTGAAACGACGGTTGTTGGGTGACAGCACGAACCAACAATTGCCGAGCGGCGACGGATGAGGCAACTGCCGGCACTCTCAGCTGACGGGGCCATACGAGGTTTTGCTAACGGAATCCCTCACCCCTCCTGTTCTATGAGTTCGAATATTCGTTACCTCATATTTGGTCATGGATTCACGTACAGTAACAAGGGGCTGACTGCGTGAGATGGTAGCCTTCCAAGTTCAATCCCAGCCGTCCGCGCTTCGTCAAGAGAAGTATGGTCTGCTTACGCCACGACCAGGGCGCAAACAGCCGTATTCCCTCTAGAGGCGTCGTCCAGTCAGGCCACGGAAGCTCTCGAGGAACTTTGGAAAGCGTCACGACGTTGTCCGCTGTAGCAGGTTCTGAACTTGGATGGCTGTCAACCACAGACCAGACACCGTTGCTGAACCCATTGATGTGATGATGGCCGAGGAGGGCGTTTTTTTTGTGCCAAGAACTCGGCTGGGAAGCGACTCGAAACCCCGGGCACTTGAGAATGATCTCTTACAGGCTCGGCCGCTGCCTGGTTCCCGCCAACGCGTGTCAGCAGACGGGGGAAAACGTGGGCATCACTGGGCAGTCGAACGACATCCGGTGAGACTCATGCTGCATAGTAGCACGCTGGAGCGGCACTGGCTCTTGGCAACGAGGCCTCGTCGGGAAGAAGTTGACGGGCGCGGACGATCGACCCAACGGTGGGTGCGCAGACATTTCCAGTCATCGATGGCGCAGGGTGTTGGCGTCCTACATCGGCATCCGCTTAGCTTAGACAAGCACAGAGGACGAACGAAAAGGGTTCGAGTGGTAGAGGGAAGTTGGGAGAGTTAGCCCTTTTCGGGCACCCCTTTAGTCAACTCTCGACGCTTGACGCTGTGTGCTTTTCCGTGATGAGGCCAGCATCTTCGCACTGCCACTGTGCGGCCGAGTTGGAGTTCAGTACTGGTTCTGGCGCATGGCCGTGTAGGGTAGCAGAACCGCGAGATGTGCAAATTCGAGCAACATCAAAGCCGTGCCTGTCGACCTTGGCCCGGTCAAGTGAAGGTAGCCTAGGGGAATCACCGACTCCTTTACGACATCATGTCGAAAGACTTCGTTGGTCTCGAGTGCTTTGGTTCTGTCTTGAGTTTACGTTTGACTTCAACCATAAACCAGAGGTGGGTTCTCACCCCTGCGACAACTCACTGTTTGTTTGCCAAAGTCTCTACAACTTCACTACCGACTGATGGCGCAGTCTCTGTCGTGTGGCCACACGATTGCTCCTCATCGACATCTTAATGCCTTGAATGTCGGAAACTCGAGGCGGCATAGCGGGGGTCTCGGGGTAAGGAAACAGCCAGCTCTCGAAACAAAATGGTTTCCGGGGCTGCCAAGACCGTGACCAACCAACCCCCTCCGCCGAGAGTTGGTTTTTGGTCACTAGCACTACTACAATGTGCGGTACGCTTTCTCGCGAGAGCTCCACCGCTGGTCAAGAATCTGCCGAGCACTCGCGTCATCAAGCAACGAGCTCACATGTCGAGGAGGGGACATGTCGGGAGGCGACGAAGCCCGGCTGACGGGCCCGCCGAAGAGTTTTGAACCGACGGACAGGGGATGCAGGTCAAGCCTGGTTTGACTTTCTGATCGTTTTAGGGGGGGGTGATCTTCACGGAGTATGAGTCGGACTCGCGGCAGGGCTCGGAGAGATTTTGCGGGGAGAGCGCGTGCAGGCTTGTTCCCGGTAAGGTGTTTGAGCAGTGGAGGGGATGTGCTTGGTCGGGCGGAGCGGCGATGATCACAGCGCCGCGTCTTGGAAGGTGGAATCTCCCCCGAACCGACCCAGCGCGGCTGCAAGTGGCAACGCCGACGGGATGCCTCTCTGCCTTGGCATCGCGATTGGCGAGTTTGACCTGCAAGGCTTCATCCAAGGCTTCCGCTGCTCGGACGACAAAGGGAAGGGGGGGGTAGAAGCCGACCGTGGCAATGACAGAGAGGCTGCTGCCGTCAACTGCCCATCGACAACCAGTTGGGTTCTTCGTGAACAGGGCGCTTTCTCGTCTCAGTGACGACGAGAGAGGGGCAAACAGTAAAGGGGGGGTTTGCCGTCTGTGGCAGTCCGGCCTAGAGCGGGGCGCTCGGCCAGAAGAAGCAGGCATTCCGAGGGCACCAGGCCAGTCGGTATTATGCGTGAGCGGTCTTCCCAAAAAGGTCCGCCGGCGCCTGTTTGTTGTTGAGTTTCCCAGGGGTTGCCCGTCAATCAGCAAGGTCCTTGCAGCGCGGCCCGTCCTGGTGGCGGTGCGGCTAGGCACATGTCGTATGCACGCAACTCTGCCCGCGTCCATCCTTCTCGGGAAGGCAAATTCTGCATCGTTTTTGGCGGGAGTTTTACTATTTGCACTCACATATATCTCTATTTACACTCACACCCCATTTTAAAGATACGTACCAACGCTAGCCCGCCCCGCCAACTTATAGTGCCCGCGCCTAGCAAGTACCCGTACCTTCTAAATACTTACACCGGCATCCCTATAAGATTGTAAATTCGTGACTTGAGCCCCCCCTTTTAAGCCCGGTCTGCAGCCCCTTTTTATAAGGGCCACGGGGCCAATAATTAAGGGCGTATTAAGGTACTAAAAGGTACCTTAAAAGCAGGCAAAAAGTGCTTAAAAGAGAGGTAACTAAGAAGTTAATTAGTACTTCTTAAACGTAAAGAAGGTCTATTTAAGGCATTTAGTAAGAGAGCAATTTATATAAAGAGAATTAGCTCGTAGACAAAAGGCAGAAATAGGTAACTAAGTAGTAAAGCTCTTATTTTATTATTTTAGTAGCTATCTAATAGCCTATATATAATAAGGAGTAATTTAAAATAAGTAAGGAAATAACAAATAGTTTAATAAATAATAACGAATAAGAAATAGTCTTTATTAAAAAGGAGGTCTACAAAAGGTCTATATTAAGTCTATATATTAAAAAGTAAAATAGCCTTTAATCTATACGTAGCTAAAAAATCAAAGGAAGTCTTAAGGAGGCCGAAATTAAAAGAAGCTTTAAGGAGGCTTATACTACTACTACTACTACTATTACTACCACTAACATTACTACTACTACTACTACTACTATTAGTTATAGTATATTTACTGCTATATTAAGGAATAGATATAATATACCCCCTTAAGTCGAGCCTTTAAAAAGAGAAAACTTAAATAGCTTAAATAGCTATTTTAAGTTAAAGTCTATAGAAGTTAAGGGGTAAAGGTTTATAATATTAGTAAGTTAAAGCTACTTTTAAAATTTAAGGAAGTGTTATTTTAGTAGTAATTTAGTAAGACTATTTATAACTTATGAATTTAAAGGGATAAAATTAATAGAAAATATATTCTAAAGGAATTTCTACTTAGCTTAGTAGTTATAGATTTTAACGTGCTTTAAGGCCGTTTTAATCTTTATAATTTCTAAGGTAATAAGACATATAGTTTGTTTATTATTATAGCAAATTGTTAGGATTTAAATATTTAGTTTAAGGGAGATACTAAAAAAGAGGCGTAAAATTAAGATAAGTTTTTTTTACCGTATTTAAGAGAGCTAAAAGTTCTACTTTTAAAGATAAGGTAGTAACTATATATTGCTTCTTAGTAGACTAAGCGATAAGTCTATTAAAAAGGCTTATAACGTATCTTTAACTAGATTTTCTAGTCTTAAAGTCGTTTATAAAAGCTATATCTATATAAGTAAGTAACTTTAAGTCTTTAATATCAGAAAATTTAATGCTAAAATAGTATAAGAAATAAAAGTAAGAAATAAAAGACTTTGCTAGCTATATATATTACCGGGAGGGATTTTATATAAATTTAGCGAGGGTATTTAAGGCTTTAAAGATATCCGGTTTTATAGAAATTGCTAAAAAGTTAATAAATTCTATAAAGGATTAATAGTAGTAGATTTCCTTATAAAATATAGTAGCTATATTTTTCTCTTAAGTCTTAAAAATAAGAAAAGAGGACTCTTTCGAAATAAAAAGGTTAAGGTTATATATATTGCATATTTTATTTATATAAGTAAACTAATTAATATATAACTTTGAAAGCTATTAATCTTAGAAAATACGTAGTCTTAAAAAGAAAGTAAAGGTGCCGTTATTAATAAAGAAATACGTCTTTTTAAGAGAAGATATAAGGTCTTTAGCTTCCTTTTTATTTTCCTTTTAAAATATAATAATAATATTATCGATATAAAAAAAAGTAAGTAAGGAGTTTGCTATAAAGATATAAAGTTTCTTAAAGCATTATTAAAGCTATAAGGAAGTAAAGGTTAAAGAAAGCTCTTTTTACTAAAGAAAAAGTAATTATTCAAGTCTATAAAGAGCTTTTACTAGCCGTAATACGTATTAAAGTATTTTAAATATATCTAGGAAATAAATATAAATCTTTTCGTTAAGGTTTATATTAGTAGATATATTAATTGCGTTAAAGGATCGGGTCTTAAGGTTAAATTTTGCTATTATAGCTATAAGAATATAAATATTCCTTGCTATTAAAGTAGCTATATAAGTTTCTTTATTATTATAAGGCTATAAGTGTCCGCGTACGTAAAAGTAAGCCTTAAAGTTTTATAAATATCTATACTTATTAAATTTATAAGTTAAAATCTAAGCTAAGGGTAAAGGTTAAGTAGTTACTAAATTTTAAAGTATATAATTAAAGAAGAAAGTCTTCTTTTTAAATAAAGATTTTTACTTTGCTTTTCCGGTTTCTTTAAAATTTTTACTAAAACGGTATATTACTAAGTCTAACTAAAATTAAGGGAGGGGTTATACTATAGTAAACTTGATTTAAAAAGCTAATAAAGTATATAGATTATATAACAAAGTATTCCCTTTAAAAAATAAACTTTATTAATATATTAAAGATAAATACCCCCTTAACTTTAGCTAAAACGTTACTATATAAAGATATAGCTTAGTATAATAAGTAGGTATTTAAAAGCTATAAAGCGTTTTAATAGTTAAGGCTTCTCTTAACGTTTAACTATTAAGCCTTAATAAGCTATTATAATTTACTTACATACGCTTACAAATCTATTAAAAAGCAAGGCTTAAGATAAGTATTAAAGCTTATATAAATACTAAGGTAAACTAAAGCTTTATTTAAGCTAACTTAGTAAAGACCTTTTAAGATATAACTATAAACTTCTTTTAATAAATTTTCATTTAAAGAGTAGAAAAAACGGCTACTATTAAATAAGTAGAATTTACTATATATATAATAAAAAGGCTAAATAGTAGCTTTATAGTCGCGAGGGTAAAGATTAGCGCTTAAATAGTAAAACGCTTAGCGGCTAATATATTATTAAGCTAAGATTCTTTAGTTTCTTATTAAAAGAACTATATTAACTTTATATTAGTCTTATAAATTAAGGCTTATAAAGGGATTAAAGCTAAAGTTAAGATAGTTTAGCTAAGATTAGCAATATATAAATAGATAATTTACTTTATTATTATTATAATTTTAGCTAGTTTTAGCTACGCCTTACTTATATAAGTCTAAGTATTACTATTAAGGCGGGATATAATATTCTCCCTTAATAACTTTAAGCTCGCTTAAATAATAATATAAGATTATAAGAGCTTTATAGTAATAAACCGCTTTAAGAAACTATTAATACTCCGTTTAAGCTAAAATTAAGGATAATTATAAACTTTAATAAGTAGTTTTAGCTATATAAAGAAGTTAATTCTACTATTCTTTTAATAAAAGTCCTTATAAAAGACCTAAATAAAATAAACCCCTTTAAGAACTTCTTATAAAAGGATCTTATAATAAACTATAAGCTTAAAATTAGCTAAACTAAGGACTTACTTAAACTTACTACTATTAAAGGCGTTTAGATTTATGCTAAAGACTTAAAATACGTATTAAAAGTTTAAGATATCCTTTAGTTATTTCCCCGCTTTTTTAAAAACAAAGGAGGAATATATAAACGATTTTAAATATATTGATATTCCCTTAATAAAAGGATAATAATATTAATAAGTCGTATTAAGATTATATTTATTAAGTATTAAAGATAAAAAAGTAGTAAATATAGTTTTCAGCTAGCTAATTAAGTAAAGATAATTAAAGTAAGTCTATAAGCTAACTTTATTCGCAGCGCTAATATTTATAGTATAGAAGATAGTAAATAAAAAAGAAAAAGTAAGTAATTATAAATATATAAGGGATTAATGCTATTATTACTTTAAACACTTACTTAATACCGCTTTAAAGCAATATAATTAAACGCCTTTAAGAAAAAAAAGTTTATTAATATAGTAAACGTACTCTTATAGTATAGTAGTTATATACTTAAAAAGCATACTAGCTATAATGCTAAGGTTAGTTAAAATCCGGCTAAGAGCATAGTCTTTTTAGCTAAACTAGCAAACCGCGCTAACTTACTATAAAATTAGCTAACTAGCGCTTTAAAAAGTGCTTATAAATTTACTAGTAGCTTAGCCTCGCTAGAAGTAAACCCGCTTAAGCTTAGTTTTATTTAAGCGCAATAACGACTTATTAAAGGCGCGGCCCTTAGCCTTAGTTTAATCCTTAACTAAGAAAATAAAAACCTATACTAAATAACTAGTAATTTTAATATTTATAACGCGGCGCGGTGCTAATATAATAATTTAGTAAGAGCCTTTTTTAAGACTTAGTAAACCTTAAAGCGCCCCCGGCTTAGCTAAAGGCCGGCAAAATTATATAGCCCGCTAAGCCTCGCGGCGGCTAAAATAAAGCGATAACCCGGAATGTATATTTTAGCGGATAATTAAATACCTATAAAAACAATTTTACCGATTAATAGCAATTATAAAATATATTAATTACTTACTATAAAGTTGTTATTACTTTATAGTAGGCCTATAATAGTTCGAGCTAATTAACTAACTAACCCGTTTATAGCTAGCCCCCCCCCCTTCCTTATATATAGTTATAAAGGCTAATATAGGAAGACTTAAAGTATAAAAGCAGCGGAGGGTTTCTCTTTAAGCACTCCGGTTTTTCTTTATATAAAAAAACTAAGCAATAGCTTAAAAACCTAAGTAAGATCTTTAGTATAAAATTTAATAATATAGTTAATATATAATTGTTTTTTTATTAGTTTTTAGTTTATTAAAACTACTAAGAAAAGTTTATAGTTATAAGCTATTATAAGCTAAAAAGATTACTTATAATACTTATAAGCTTTAAGAACTCCTTAGTATACGTTTAAAGGTTTATTAATAATATACTACGCCTTATAGCGCGAGGATAAAAAGATAAGGCGCGGACTAATTACCGCTAATCGGGGCTAGTACTACGGACTAATTACTACTAGTCGGGCCGGTATAACGGACTAATTACTATACATAAACGTATATAAAGGTTTAAAAACAATAAAAAGCTTATCTATTCTTAAAGGTATAGCTAGCTACTTTATACTTAATTCTTTAAGCTAATTTTAAGGATTTTTAACTATACTATCTATAGTACGTAAATAAACTATAAATATCTTTATAAAATCGCTTAATAAACTAAGTATAAGCTTAGTTAAAAACACTATAGACTATAGTTAAGGAAATCCCCTAAATATCCTTAGATATCCCTTAAAAATCGCGATAAGGTTTATCCCGTATTTTCCGGGGTGCTTTTATAGTTAAAAATAAGTCGAACTATAGTTAAGATATCCCGCGGAAATCCCTAAATATCCCTTAAAAATGCCGGTAAAATCCGCTTAGTAGTTTTTACGGTATCTCTTATAGTTAAAGACGTTATAAACTATAGTTAAGTAGGCTCTTAACCCTCCGTAGTTATATCTTAAAAAACCTTAGCGGGGTCTAACTAGTAATGTTCGTTATATCTCCTTAGGCGAGCCTTCGTAGTACGTGCTTTAAGCGTTCCCGTTATAGAGTTCTATAGGGCTCCTTAAGAGTAAAGTAAGGAGTCCGGGCGTGGCCGTCTAGATTTTATAATATAATATCTTTTATAGATACTAAGAATATATAGCGGCTTATATTAATAATATTATTCTTTACTTTAATACGGCCGAAGAATACTTTTAATATTTAAAGGTTTTATTTTACGCTTTTTATAACTATAATATTACCTTATTTAGACTAAAGTCCTTCTTAGCGTACTTATATATATAACTCCTTAGATTTAAGGTAGACGCTATTAGCTTAATAAATATAAATAAATAAGTATAAGCTTAAAAAGATATCGCGTTCTTAAAGAACCTTTAATAGCTTAAGAAATAAATTCGCTTTATTAAGTAGCTATACTATATAGTCCTATATTTTGCTAAAGAAGTCGACGTCTTATAAAAATAAAAATAAAAGCTACTTTAAGTAAAATAAGAAAAAGGAGTCCTTTAAAAAGGCTAAAGATAAGTATAATATACTGCGAAAGCCGCTTTTTAGCTTACCTTAGAAAAAAAAAGGCCTTTATAAATTTAAATAAAAAGCTTATTAAGCTTTAAACAATTTACTACTTCGACTCCGCTTAATAACTATTTATTTAAATTAACGCGTTTAAAAAATATAAAGTAGCGGCTATAGCTTTTTACTTAAAAAAAGGTATAAAATAAGATAAAAAGACTTTATTAGTATAAACTAAGGTCTAGCTTATTTTTAACTTAAGCTATGCCTTTAAAAGCGGAGAGCCTTAATATTAGCTTATAAAGCTTAAAGTAGCTAGTTTAATATAAGCAGTCTATAAGCTACGTATAATAATACTATCTATAAAAATACTATAAGTAGTTATCTTTACTAACTATATAAGTACTTATAAAATTATATATTAAAAGTCCTTAATTTTTATTAGTATAAAATCCAATAATAAGCTAGTCCTCGCTTCTTAATACTTAAGCTAATTCCTACTTAAAGTATATAATATTTTAAGCGTTAAAAACGTTATACTAGACGCTTTTTTACGTTTACTATACTAAGATAATAAGCTAATATCCTTAAATTAAAAAGGGGAATTAAAACGTATTTAAGAAAATAAGACAATAAACCGCGTATTCTTTTATATAAAAAGCATTAATTAAATTACCGCTTTACTAAAAACTGATTAATAAAAAAATAAAGGATATATAGTAAGTAAAGATTATAATATAGCTTAATAATAAAGACAGTATCTTTAAACTCTTATTATTTAGTTATAAGGGCTACTATACTTTATAAAGAATAATAAACGCTAAAGACTATATATCTTTAAAGCTTATATTAAGGAAATCGTTAAAAACGCTTACGCTAAATATTTTTATACTAGCTATACTTATATATAATAAGACTTATTTTAAGGCTTTTTTATTTTATAGCTTAGTAAGTATATAGATAAAGTTATAAATAGCTACGACGCTTATTACTATAATTAAACTAATTAAAGTAAAACATTAAAGTAGCTTATCTTAATTTAAAGCCTATTAGTTTTATATTATATAATAGTAATAAACTTTATTACTAAACTCTTAGTAGTTTAAGCTTAATAATCCTTATAAAAAGACTTTATAAAGAACTTCTTTTATACCTTATTAACTATAACTAATAAATTCTTAAAGATATATCTCTTATTTTAAGTAATAACTAGTTTATAGTAAAAAACTAAGTATAAGTATTATATACTAAGCTACTCCGTATTAATAAAGGGATTCTAAAAAGGATAATCTTTAACTAAGATATAAGGTTTATTTTAGCGTTTTAACGGACTTTATAGTAAGCCTTTAAATTAAAACTTTTTATATTTACCGCTTAGTACCTTAAAATTAATAGCTTATTAAAAAGGCAAAACTAAACTATAAAGATTACGCTAAAATTCTTTACTGCTAACTTTTCAAACTTATACTAAACTAAGATATTAATAGCCTTTTAGTTTAGCTTTAATAACTCCTTCTTTTTAGTAATTTATATTGCTTTAAGTAAGCTTATTATAATAATAAAAATAAATAATAAGCTTTAGTTTCTTAGTAACTACTTATATCTATAAAACGAAGAGGTCTTATAAAAAGAAGCTAAGTTAGCTATTACTTATACTTAACCCGCTATAAAGAATAAAGATAATAAGAAATACCGCTTACTAAAATTTAAGCTTAGCGATTAAGTTTAGCTATAGCTTAGTAAAAGTTATTATATTATAAATAGTAAACTAGCGAAGCTTTAAAAAAGACGTACTAAACCGTTTAAAGTTATTATAAAGGTAAGATAGCTTATATATTAATTAAATATAAAAAGGTCTTATAATATTTATTTAGTCGTTTTAATAGTATAGTTACGCTTAGTAAATAAGCTAGCTATACGCTTAAAGCTAGTTTAAGATAAAGGGATACTTTACTTAAATAAATAAAAAGTTAAATAAATCTTATAAAGTTATATAAAAAAAAAAGCGGCGGAAAGCTATAAAAAGAGGTTTTTATAATATAAAAAGGCTAGCTAAGTAGCTATAACTTATAAGTAAATAAAAAAGCGGTCTTTTTATTAAAATTTATAAAGGCTTTTAAAAGAGCGTAAAAAAAGTTAGCTACTTAAGTAGTTTAAAAAAGAATATAATAAGCGGCCTTTATAACTTAATATAAAACTCTTTAACTAAGAGAATTAAGCAGTTAAGCTTAAGTATAAAACTTAAAAGCTATTATAAGTAATAAGAAACTATAACTTACTACGCTTAAGGTAATTAGTAATTTTAATAATAATATACCGCTATTTACTTTAAGTAACAAGGCTTTTTTAGCCTTATAATATACTTATTTAAATTTTCTTTATTATTTAACCTCTTTTCCTTTCTTTCTTTCTTTTATAACTATACTTCCTTTAACCGCTAGCTTTAGCTTACTATACCTTACTTACTCTTATATATATAGCTTCTTTTACCTTAAGTTTATAATCTTTATACTTTTATTTTAAGTTTTTTTATCGTTTAATATCTCTTATAGCTAAAACTAGCTATTTTATAACTACTTTTTTAGCTTGCTTTTATATAAGCCTTTATACTTTAAATATAAAGGATATAAGTAAGTGCTTAAGCTATATAAAAATAAGATAGCTATACTTAATAGTTTTAAGTCTTTTAATAAAAGCTAAAACCTTTAAGTTTAAGCCTTTATATAAACTTATGCCGCTTTTTATAACTATGCTTAAACTAATAAGCTTAACTTAAATTATAGCACTATAAAAGACGGCTTAAACTACTTTCTTTAAACGCTTAACTTAAATAACTTACTTTTTAGCTTTATACCGCTATATAGTTTAAAAAGCCGCTTTTATAGTAACTTAGCTATACTTCCCGCTTAGCTTTTATAGCTTAAAAGCCCCCGCCGCTTATATTTTTTTAAAAGTATATCTAAAAACCTTTATTAGCGGAATAATAAGCTAATACTTAATACTTTTAAGCTAGCTAATCTTATTATAGTTTTAAGATTTATAGTAACTATTATAGCTAGTAAAAACCCTTTTTAACTAAATAACTAAAACGATATCTATGCTATCCTTAACTATATATTTAAAGCTTAGCTTAATTAGTTTATAGCTAGGTTTATAATAGCGTTTTAAGCTACTATAATAAAAACTTTATCTTACTTTATATATAGTTTAGCTTATATAATAAAATACCCTTTTTATATAAGCTTTAAAGACTTATTTAGTCTTACTTAGCGCACGCTTTTCCTTTTAGCCGCTACGCTTAGCCCGGCTATATAAAGGTATATAAGTGCCTTATTATAGTCTATCCGCTACCTTTCTTTAACCGAAGTAAATAGCGATAACTAAGCTCGTAATATATTCCGCCGCTTAATCTTATAAGAGCTATTATATTATAATACCCTTATTGTTTCTTATATAATAAGTAGCTTTATATAATTTATTTAATTTTAATTTACTAGTAAGAAAAGAAGAAAAAAGCTTAGTTTTAACTACTAAACTAAATAAGGTAAGGGTATCTTATTATACGGATCTTTTAAGTTAAAACTAGCTAAAGAAAAAAAAAGAAAGAAAAAGAGTTAAAAAAAGGAAAGACCTCCTTTTATACCTTTTTAAGGCGATTAAAAGGCTTTCCTTTTATATACTTTTATATACTTTTATATACTAATCTATAACTTATACCTTATATAACTTAAAAGGTTATTAAACTATTTTTTAAGCTAATAAAAATAGCTTATATAATCTTATTACTAGTTATAAGTAATATACGCTTTGTTACTTATAATTAGCTTATAAGACTAAATATCCTTATCTTAAAACCTTTTATAAGTTTTTTTTTTAAGGGAGGCCTCTTACTTTAGCTTTATATAAGGTATTAATCGATTATATAAAGTATTAATTAATTAATTTAATACTAATCTTATTATTAGCCGAAGCTAGCTTAAGCTAAATATAAGCGTATTTCGCTTATACTGCTTATAGCTAATACTAACTATCTTTAACTATTAAGCTATATTATCTCTCTTTATAACTACTAGTATTTACTTTAATAGGTATAACTTATAACTAGTAGTATTTACTTTATTAGCTACTCTTTTATATTTAGTAGTATTTACTTTATTAAATATTAGTACTTTTAGTACTTAAAATTACTAATAGAATAAGGTTTCCGTTATATATTCCCCTTTTTAAGTCTTTTTTAAACTTAAAAAAATAAACGTTTTTTCTATTTAAGATTATTCTTAACTTTTAGAAAGCTAACTAAAATAATTTAAAGAAATCCTACTTTAAAAAAAGTAACTTTAAGAATTCTTTAAAGAATACCTTAATCTTTATCTTTATAAATCTTTTAAAGAAAACCTTATTTAGATTTCCTTTTACTTTTACTATTTAAAGATAGTAAAGAAATCCTAGCTTAAAGAAGCTAATACTTTTACTTAAAGGTTTAGTTAATTAAAATTCTTAACTCTTCTTAAAGCATTTTTTAAGTACTTTATAGGTTCTTAAGTATTACATAAACTAAGATAATTCTTTTACTTTACTAAATAAAAGTATTCTTAATTTTCTATCTTTTTAGCGAGTATAGCTTTTACTATATACTTGCTTTCTTTAACTTTTTTTAAGTTTAGCTCTCTTACTACCTTAGCTTTTTATAAAGTTAGCTTTAATAAAGATATATAAAAAATAAGGTATATAAGTAAACTAGTTAAAAGTTTTAACTTATAGTTAACTTTTCCTATTTTCTTTATAACTTTTAAAGGTCTTATCTTCTTATAATATAAAGACTTATTAAGTTTATTAATCTTAAGATTCCTTATTAAAAGATATAATTTATCGCCTTTAAAAAAAAGGGTTTAAAAACTATCTCTTATTATAATAATACGATATTCTTTTTAGCAATATGTTTTAATTTTAATTTTATAAATCCGTATAAGCTATTTAACTACTTAAAGTAAAATATAGCTTTTTTAGCTATAACTTCTTTAAGTAAAAAAGACTTATAGGCTTTAAGTATAAAGCTATAATTTGCGAATACTAAAGTACTTTTAATAGGCTTAAAATAAGTAGTATTATATATTAACTATACTATAAGTAATTTAAAAAGCGAATTATCCTATTTATAATTTATATAGCTTTTAAGATACTACTTAAGCGTTTAATTTAACATTTTTATTATTCTATCTATAATAAGGTAAAAAGCTGTAAATAATTAATGCTTTATTTTTAAGGCTTATATTAAGCCTTACTAAAAGTTCTAAATAAATTTATAATTGTTATCCGAAATAATTAAACTTAAAAGTCCTCGATTAGCTATAATATATCCTATAAGAGTATAAGATAACCTTTTTATATTTATAGCTTTATATATTAAAATAAAATAGCCGTACTTCGTAAGACGATTAATTATAACTAAACTAAAATTATATTTTATACTAGTTATAAGATTTATAGACTTTAGTAATTTTATAATAAAGTCTTAAGGTCTTAAAGAAACCTTTAAAGGAATTAAGTTATTATAAGGCTTATATTATATAGCCTTACCTTTATTATATATATCGCATAACTAAATAGCTTCTTAAATCTTCTTATAAAGGTTATATATTACAGAACGTAAGATATAAGCGTTCTAGCTACATATATATTAATATATAAGATATAAGCATATAGACAATAATTAATATCCTAACCTTTAACTAAGGCTAAGGCGAGACCTTTTAGTAGTATAGTATTATTATACTATTTCTCCGTAGTAAATAATAGTAATTCCTTTAGCGTAGGTTTAATTCCTACGCGAGAAAGCAAACCTATAAGTCTATATAGAAATAAGCTCTCCTTAAGAGCGCGTAATAATATAAGCGTGCGTAGCTTCTAGCTACCGGCTTTATAAACTAAGGAGGTCGTATCTTATAAACAATAAAGACGTTATCGTCTTTCCTTTTAAGGCAGTAATTATTACGGAACGTAAAATATAAGCGTTCTAGCTACTAATATATTAGTATATAAGATATAAGTATATAAACGATAATTAATATCCTAACTCCTAACTAAGGCCAGGGCGAGACCTTTTAATAGTATAGTATTATTATACTATTTCTCCGTAATATTATAAGTATTATAATAGATTTTAATCTTATTATATATTTTTATAATACCTTAATATTTATATAAAGGGTGCGAATAAAAATCCGTTATAACTATTTTCTTAGTTCTTAAAGTAAGGAATAGATTATTTTAATAAAACGCTATTTTTCCCTTTTACTTAAGATTCTTATATCTTTTCTTATTTAGATTCTTATAAGAACTCTTAAGTAATTTTAAAGTAGTAAGATCTCCTTATACGTTAAATTATATATATAACGCTTTTAAGTTTAAATTACTATTATTATTTAAAAATAATAAGGTCTCTTTATAATACTATTTTTATTATTAAGGTCCGGTCGTTAGCTAATTATATTAGCTGAGTTATTCTTAAAACCGTTTTTATAAATAATCTTATAAATAAATTACGAAAGGAATTTAGCCTATCTTATTTACCTAGCATTTAATTACTAGGTTATAGCAAAATTACTAATATTCTTATAGTCTATATAAGCTTTAAGTTTATATTTATTCCTTTAGATATAGTATTTAAATTCTTTAAAAGCGTATATAATAGCTAAGAATTCTTAACTTTTAATAGAGTACTAAATTTTTATACTTACTAGCTTTTTAAAATAAAAGGCTATTAGCTTAAAAATATTATTCTTATCGCACTAACTTAGCTACGCGCTTAATATAAAATTTAAAGCATTTGTTGTTAACTTTAACAGCTTCTTTATATTATAAGTATTTAATATAAGTTCTTTAATAAGTAATCTTTTAATTATTTTATAAGCTTCGTTTACTTTAAAGTTTTACTTAAAAGGGTCTGTTTTAGCTTTTTTTAATATAGATAATGTTAGTATAATTATCTTAAAAAAGTCTAATATAAAGTTTCTATAATAATTTATATATCCTATAAAGCTTTAGATTTCCTTAATATTTATAAGAAATAGCTAATCTTTAATTATAGAAATTTGCTATAAGTTTATCCTTATATAAAAAGGAATAATTACATGCCTTAAGAATTCTACTTTTTCTATATAAAAGCTATATTTCCTTAGTAAGATATATAAGCTAGCTTTTCTTAATGCTTTTAGCACTATATTAACTTCTTTATAGTATTGCTTTAGCGTATTTAAGTAAATAATAGTATTATCTAATTAAGCTATATAAAAACGGTCTAAATAAGGATTTAATATACTATTAATTCTTTTTTAAAAGGTTACTAGTATATTACTTAATCTTAAAGGCATAACTAAAAATTAATAAAGTCCGTATCGCGTTTTTAAAGCTATTTTAAACTCGTCTCCTTCTTTAATACGTATTTAGCTATAAGTAGGCTTAAGGTTAAACTTAGTATACTATTACTTATTAGCTAATCTATCTCTTATTTTGCTTATAGAAAGTAATAAAGTTTAGTTATTTATTATATCGTTATTAATTTCTCTAAAAGCAATATAAAGTCTAGTTCTTTCTTTATTTTTACTATTCTTTAAATTAAATAAGATAAGAGCTTTATATTTTAATTTTAACTTTTTAATATAAACTTTTTATAGGTCTTTATTAATATATTCTTTTAATAATTTTAGATATTTTTTATTTAAGTTATATATCTTATAAAATCTAAGCTTAAAGCCTTCTTTTAACTTAATTTCGTAATCTTAACTACCTCTTAATAATAGCTTGTCTTTAGGTAATAGCGTAAATATATTAAAATATCCTTTTAGTATATTTTTAAGTATTTTCAATAATAATTCTTTAGGTGTTTTAAGTTAATAGTACTTTTTAAACGTCTTATATACTATATTTGCTCTTTAAGGTGCTTTAAATTAATAGTATCTTTTAAATATTATAAGCTATTCTTACATATCTTATTCTTAATCTTTTTTTTATTCCGTTTTTTAATCTTATCTTTCTTCTTAAGGTATTACTACTTAATATCCTTTAAGGTATTTAATAGATTTTCTTTAGATAAATTATAAGTAGCTTTATAATTATTTTTAAGGCTTTTAGTGTTTTTATTAAGGTTTAGCATTATTTTCGCGTATATTATACTAGTTATAGTCGTATTATCTCTTATTATACTAGTTATTAAATTGTTTCTTATTATAATATTTATTAATATAATATTTATATCTATATAAAAAGCTTTATTATTCTTATTATTACTATTATTTATATAGTTATTATTAAGTATTACTATATTTAAATTATTGAAGAGTTTTATTTTAAGGTCGTTGTTTATTAAACTATAAAGAGAAATATTTAAGGTATTATTTTTAAACCTTAAAAGGCCTTTATCTTAATTTATTATAGGATTATATTTCCGTAAAAAGGGTAGTCTTAATATAATATTATAACTAATAGTTAAGACGTTAAAAAAATCTTTAAAGTTGTAAATCTTAATTATATACTTAAAAAGATTAGTCTTTAGTATAATCTTATCGTTATTATACTTAAAAAGTAATTCCTTTACTAAAAGAACCATATAAAGCCTTTATTTTCTTTTTTAATATCATTGTTAATAATTTACTATTATAGGAAAAATATAGCTACCTTTTATGCTATAATTTACTAATACGTTAAACCGATATCCTTTTATTTTTAATAAAAAGGTTATTTTTATACTTCGAGAATTATTATTTAATATAAGTAAGTTCTTTTTATTAAGAGATAGCTTTATTATTCTTAAGCTTATTAGGTTTTTATCTTATTTACTAACTTTTTAGTAAATCTTAATTCTTTTTACGGAATTAGTTTATTTAAGTAATTAAGCTGCTTAATAGCTTTAAAACCTAAATTCTTATTAGCTTTACAGTTCTTAACTACTTTACTAATAATATTAATACTTTTTTTATAATCTATTTCTTTCTATCGCTTTTAGTTATTACTTTCTTCTTACTAAGCTTTAAGTTAGCTTTTAAGTATACTATTCGAAAATTGCTTAGCCTTATATAGTATTTTTAAATTATTAACCTTATTATATAAGTTATAATTTCTCTTAAAATATTCGCTATATTATTTAAACGTATCTTTAATAGCTAAGTTAAGGAATTCTATATCTTCTTTAAGCTTATTAACTAGCTTATTATTCTTTTGCTTAAGATTATCTTTATCTTTAATTAAATTAGTAATATATATAAAAAGAGATTAACAATCTTCTTTTAGCTTTATAATCTTATTTATTAAAGCTAAGTTACTATCTTAACGGTTTTTAATAGCTGTTTTATTATATTGCTTAAAAAGTTAAAGCTATTCGATTTTAATCCGGTTATTAATATTTTCTTATATAAGTTCCTCTTTATTAGCTTTAATATCCTCCTTAAAGTTTTTAATAAAAACCTTAGTATTAATAATAAGTTTTTTAGTTATTATAGCGGGTTTATTATAAGTCTTTTTTACTTTAAGAAACTAGCTACTTTTTTACTTATCTAAAAGATCTATAAAGCAATTATCTTAATAGTATTTAGTTAAAGAAAGCTACTTATATGCTTTATTTTTAATAGTAATAACTATATTAAGATATTTTATTAAAAAAATAAAGCTTATTACTATCTTTTTTCTTAAAAGAGGGCTTTTTATTTATTTCTTTAAATTTAAAGTCTTTAAGATTATAGCTACTATTATATTTTATATTTAAAGGTATAACGTTTTTATTTAAATAAAAAGTGTTTTCGTCGTTTTTATTAATAGTTTATAAGGAAGTTCTATACTTATAATTATTCTTAGTCTTAAAAGCATTTCTTTACTTATTATTTAAGCTTTTAGCTTTTATCTTTATTTCTTTATTAAGTTCTTTTTTATAAAGACCTCTTATAAGCAAACTAGTTTTAAACGGACTAAAGGTAAGTATTATAAGCTTAGTATTGATTTTAATATTCTTAATAAAAAGTAGTCATAAAGTATATTACGGATTATAAGCTAAAAAGGTATTATTTTTATAAATAAGTATATTTCTTCCTTTAAAGAAATTCCTCTTCTTAATATAATCTCTTATAATAAAGCTTTTCCTTATATAATTAAAGCATTAAATAGCTTTTTTAGTAAGCTTTAGCAAGCTCGCTTTAAAAGTATTTAAGTTTATTACGTTACTTAAGTCGCGCTATCGCTTCTTAGTATTTTTCTTTATAACCCCGCTAAGAGTTAAATAGTATTTCTTTTACTACCGGCGTTAATACTACTTATTATCTATTTAGACCGCTAAATTAATATAGTTTAATAGCGTCTTTAGCCTTTCTAAGCGGTAGATTTCGTCTTTAACTTCTTCTTTTAAACCTTTATAAAAAGTCGCTATAAGGGCGTTATTTTCTTATTTTAGCTTAAAAGTTATCTATCGGAATCGAGCTATATAAGCTAATAAAGACATAACTTACTTAAGGCTTCTTAATTTATACTTTGCTAATCGTTACGTATCTATAATTGTAAACGTTTTTCGTAAAGCTTCTTCGAAGTTATCGAAATTCTTAAAAATATTCTTTATCTTAAAATTCCTATCTTTAAGACTATTATCTATATAGTCTTAAAGAATCGGTTCAAACTATATTGCTATTAAGCCTTATAAGTAACTAAATATAAATATAACCTTTACTACTTCTTAATTTATTATAGTAAGATAAAACTAAAAATAAGCTTTAAAAGAAGTAATAAACCCTTATAGCTTAGCTAATGTTTTAGTATAAAGTTTAGGTACTTAAATCTTTAAAATAAAACTACTATCTATAAAGCTTATAAGGGGATAAGAAAGCTTTAAATACCTTAAACTAGCTTATAGCTAACTAGTTAGCTATAGTATCGTAAAAGTATATATTCTTTTTTTATTTATTATAATTAAATAAATATAATTATAATAAATACCTTTCTTTTACTTAATAGCTTAAAAAACTTACTAAGTATATAAATACTAAGTATTCTTTATTAAAGCTATAAAGTTCGTAAAGATTCTTATAAGCTAGTTTAATATTATAAAATTTTTATCGTTTCTTATATAATAAGTAGTAAGGCGTAATTTATTTAATTTAAATTTACTAGCCGGAAAAGGAGAATAAGACTTAGTGCTAACTACTAAACTAAATAAAGTAAGGGTATCGTATTACGCGGATTTCTTAAGTTAAAACTAGCTAAAGAAGAAAAAAGAAAAAAAAGAAAGGAGTTAAGGGAAAGAGGAGGAAAGACCTCCTTTTATACCTTTTTAAGGCTACTAAAAGGCTTTCTTTTTATATACTTTTATATGTTTTTATATACTAATCTATAACTTATACCTTATTTAACTTATAAAGTTACTAAACTACTTTTTAAGCTAATAGAAATAGCTTATACTATCTTTATTATTACTAGTTACTCCTTTATATTAAGCGGTATTTACTTTACTAGATATTAGTACTTTTAGTACTTAGGATTACTCACAGAATAGGGTTTCCGTTATACTAAGTTTTTTAAGGATTTAAAATCTAATTAAAGATTTATAAAAGCGGATTTATATTTCTCGGCCTTATAAAAAGTATTTTTTACTTAGGCTTTATTATAAAGGATAGTAAGAAATTCGTTAATTGTTTTTTTTAAATTTTCTTACTTAGTTTTTAGCCGTTTAGTCGTATTTGTTCGTTATAATAAAAAAAGTCTATGTAATAATACCGTTTTTTATAAAGGCAAAAAAGTAATAAAAGGGCTAAAGAAAAAGAAGGGTCTTTAAAAAAGTAGCTTTAAAAAGTAGTAAAAAGGATAGATTTCGATTTCTGTATTAATGTTATAGCTTATTGCCTTTCGAAAATCTCTAAAATTTCGATGTTATTAAAAAAGGTCTCTTACTACTAGTTTTTATTCTGTCTTACTTCGTTGTTTATTTAGTTGATTTAATAATTAGTAAAGGAGCTATTAAGGCTAAAAAAAGGTTTTAAAAAGCTTTATATAAGGCGTAGGCTATATACCTCTAAAAGCTGCGTTTTTTTTATATCTATAAGGGCCTTTTACTAGTTTATAATCTAAGTAGCTAGGTTAGTTTTATTTAGTAACGATAAAATCCTCTGAAAACTTATAAGGACTTTTTTTTTATTTTACGAAAAGAGCTATACCCGTCTTTATAGTAAGGAAAGCTTAGTTTCAACGTCGTAAATATCTATAATCGTAAAATAGTAATTTCTAATTTCTTTTATAATATATTGCTATAAAGTAAAAAAGGTCTTTTACTAGTTCTTATAGCCCTATAAATTAATTTAATACCTTAAGTAAAGGAACTTATAGGTTTTTAAATTTTTAAAAGAAAAGTTAGTAATTTCCCTTGCTTAAGAATTTACTTAAGAGACTAAGGGTTCCTTAAGAAGCCGTAATAAGGGCTTTTTTAAAGCAACTAAGAGATTAATTTAATCTTAAATTCTATAGGAAGTAGCGTATTTCTATATTGTTAAAATTCAACGTTCTTAGTTAAAAGGTCCGTTAAAGACGGTTACCTTTAAAGAGCTTATAAATTATATTATTTTAGTAAAATTTAAAAAATAAGGCGGCGTAAATAAAAGTGCTTTTATAAGTAATTTTTTATAAAGAGAGCGTTTTTACTCTTAAAGGGCGTAATTAACCGGTAGGGACATAATAAAATCAAGGTGCTATAATAACTAACTTTTTCTCTTATGCGAAGCAAAAAGGATCCGGGCTTATAACTCTTAAATATAAAGAAGGCCTATTTAAAGTATTTAATAAAAAAGCAATTTATATAAAGAAAATTAGCTTATAGATAAAAAGTAAGAATAAGTAATTAAGTAATAAGGCTCTTATTTTATTATTTTTAGTAGCTATTTAATAGCCTATATATAATAAAGAGTAATTTAAAATAAGTAAGAAAATAATAAATAGTTTAATAAAGAACAACGAATAATAAATAGTCTTTATTAAAGATAAGGTTTATAAAAGGTCTGTATAAAGTCTATATACTAAAAAGTAAAATAGCCTTTAGTCTATACGTAGCTAAAAAATTAAGGGAAGCCTTAAAGAGGCCGAAATTAAGGGAAGCCTTAAGGAGGCTTATACTACTACTATTACTATTACTACTATTACTACTGCTGCTATTGCTACTACTATTAGTTATATTATATTTACTACTATATTAAGGAATAGATATAATAAGTCTTATAAGCGGCTAGCTTAATAGCGGCGGAAAACGTAAAGCTATTAATATTAAAATTGCCTGCTTAATTAAAGGTGGGGGCGGCGGCGGCGGCTCTTTAGATATTATAGCTAAAAAAGTAGGTCTTAAGGCAGCTTTTATATAAGCGGCCGTACGAGCTATACGAGCTACTTAAGCGCCTCGGCTGCTTTAAAAGCCGCTTAAAAAGTCTTTTAAGGCGCAAAGAGAGAATCTTATATATTTTAAGTATAAGAGTTATAATAAATATAATATATATTATATATAAGGTATTATAAAGTATATAAAAAGGGTGTGATAATTAAAAGAGGCTATTATAAATTAAACTAACGTTTTAAGTATAAAGAAAAAGGCTAAAAAGCTATTAAGTAAGTCGGAATATAATAAAGCTATTATAAGCTTAATATAAGCTCTTAAAGATATATTTTAAAGTATAAGCTTAAGGGTATTAATTATATATATATATAAGTATATAGTAATAATAGTAGTTAACCTTAGCTAATATTAAGGTTAGTAAGCGGGCGGTAAATTATATTAAAGAATAATAAGAAAAGCTAGTTTTATAAAAAGTAACTTTTCTTTTTTTATAGCTAAAGTATAGCTTATAGTAGTTAAAAGATCTTTTTATTAAAGCTTAATAAAAGACCTTTTTTGCCTTTATAGCTAGTACTTTAGTATATAATACTATTTTTAAACATTATACAACCTAAGTATAGCGTTATTTAGTAAATAATATATAAAATAATAAAAAGAGGAACTTAAGTAAACCTTAAATATTTACTATTAAAAAAAGCGTATAAAGAAAAAAAAGATATATTTCTACTTATTAAAACACGCTTTTTTATTTTAGTTATGTTTATTTTAATACAGCTTTTAGCGTGTTAAAAACATCTAAATCAAGCTATTTTAAGAACTTTATATAACTAAAAAGCGTGTTTATAATATTTTCTAAGTAAGTATATACCCTTAATATTAATCACTACGTACTTATAACGGGTCGGCCTTAATAAGGCTAAAGTAGTAGTTATACTACTATTCGTTACTATAGGGCAGCTATTTAATTAAGCTACGACGTTAAATAGTAGTAGCGAGGGCAAAAGAAAACAAATTAACTAAGCTGCTAGCTAGTTAATTAACTACGCCTATTAAAGGTCGGTTATATAAGCGCAGCCTAGGCTTAATCTAAGGCCTAGCCTATAACACTACCTTATCTCTACCCCCGCTACCTTTAAGCGGGGCTAATAAGTCGTCTCCCTTAGCTAGTAGCTTAGTAGCTATAAGCTTAAGCCGTTCTTACTAATACGTTAGTAGGTCTCGAACCTAAGACCCTTTATTATAGCTTAGTTAACTATAACAGGTCGGCCTTAACGGGGCTAAAGTAGTAGTTATGCTACTATTCGTTACTACGGGGCAGCTATTTAATTAAGCTACTACGTTAAACGGCGGTAGCAAGGGCAAAAAAAAACGAATTAACTAAGCTGCTAGCTAGTTAATTAACCACGCCTATTAAGGGTCGGTTATACGGGCGTAGCCCGGGCCTAATCTAAGGCCTAGCCTATAACTACTACGGAGAAATAGTGCGATAATACCGCACTGCTAAAAGGTCTCGCCCCGGCCCTAGTTAAGGGTCGGGACGCTAATTATCGTCTATATACTTATATCTTATATACCGATATACGAGTAGCCGGAGCGCTTATATCTTACGTTCCGTAACAATTACCGCCTTAAAAGGAAAGACGATAACGTCCTCGTTGTTTATAAGACGGGACCTCCCCGGTTTATTAAGCTAGTAGCTAGAAGATACGCACGCTTATATTATCACGCGCGCTTAAGGGGAGCCTTATTTCCGTATAGACTTATAGGTCTACTTTCTTACGCGGGGATCGAACCTACGCTAAAGGAATTGCGACTATTTGCTATAGAGAAATAGTGCGATAATACCGCACTGCTAAAAGGTCTCGCCCCGGCCTTAGTTAGGGGTCGGGACGCTAATTATCGTCTATATGCTTATATCTTATATACCGACATACGAGTAGCCGGAGCGCTTATATCTTACGTTCCGTAATAATAATAGTACTATATATATTAATAAGTACGTACTTACCTTAAAGTAAATAAGATAGAAATTAACATATAAATTTATATAGATACCGGTATATGCTTATATATAAAGCCGCGCTTATATATACGCAGCTTATATATATAGCTTATATATAAAGTAATATACTTATATATATAAAGTTTAAAGCTATTATTAGCGCTAAGATAAACTTTTTTCTTTTTCCTTTTAACACCTTTTTACTTTAAAGCGATAATACTTTTACTTTTTATAATACTTTATAAATCCCGCTTTTACCGCCTTCTTTTAGCTTTATAACTTATAATAAAGTATATTACTTTATTTAAAACCTTTTTTATAAGAATAAAGCTATTATTATTAAGCGGTTAAGTTTTTTAAAGTAAGATATTAATAAAATATCCTTTATAATATAAATTATATTTATTTATAATTATAGATTATAATAAGCTTTTATAAGTATAAGGCTTTATAAGCTTTTTACTTAAAAACTTAATTTCTTTTTGCTTTTTTATAGTAGCATTATATAATAAAGCTATTAATAATATTATTAATAAAGCTATTAATAATATAATTAATTAAAAGTAAGATTTTTATATTATTAAGAATTATTATAACTATAAGCCCTTACTTAATCTCTTAGTATATAATATTTACTACTACTATATTATAATATAGTAAGCTTTTAAGCGGAACCTCTTAAAATATAAAACCTTATTAGCTTAAAAAATATTAAGTATTATATATAACTTTAAGCTTAATATAGCTTTTTTCTAGTTTTAAAAGGTTTATAATAATCTTTAAATACTTCGTGTTTAAGCTTTTAGTAGTAAGATAATAATATAAGCGTTTCTTAAGTATTTTTAAGTAAGTAATTTTCTTTATTATATTAAATTTAACTTTTATAACTAAAATAAAGTATAAAGCGTACTATAAACTTACTCTTAATATTTTAAGATATAAAAACGCTTCCTTAAAGTTCTTAGCTTTAATAATATATATAAGATTTATCGCTTAAAGCCTTTTTTGCTTTTAGTTATTAAAGCTATTAACTAAAAGTCCTTAATAAACTTCGCTTTTAGCTTTATTAATATAAAGAAAAAAGAATAATATTAGTAGCTTTATAAGTCCCTAAATACTCTTTAAGTATATATTAAATTACTAAAGCACTTTTTAGTTATTATAAATAAAAAAGCTGCTTTTAAAAACGCCCTTCTTATTATTTTCTTATTAATATAATAATAACTTTATATTTATTATATTAATAGTAGTATTAAGCTTAAATCTAATTATGCTAAAAAGACTTAGCTAATCTTTATAGCCTTAATAACCTTATTAATAACGGGATAACTATAAAAGCTAAAGTAATTTTCTATTATAGAATTTAAATAGCTATGCTTAAACTCCTTACTTTACTTTTAAGGAGCCTTATAAAACCCCGCGATAAGAGCGCTTAAAGTATATACTATAAAAGCTTACTTAAAGAGATATAATAAACACTACTAGTTAGACACCGTTAAGGTTTTTAAGATATAACTACGAAAGCTTAAGAGCCTATTTAACTATAGTTTACGACGTTTTTAACTATAAAAAACACTATAAAAACTATTAAGCGGATTCCGCTAGTATCTTAAAAGGATATCTAAGAATTTCTATAAAATATCTTAATTATAGTTTGACTTATTTTTAACTATAAAAGCACCTTAAAAGATATAAGATAGACTTTACCGTAATTTTTAAAGGATATTTTAGGATATTTAAAGGATTTCCCCGATTATAGTTTATAGTGTTTTTAACTAAGCTTATACTTAGTTAATTAAGTAATTTTATAAGGATATTTATAGTTTATCTATATATTAATAATAAATAAAAGGATAGTATAGTTAAAGATCTTTAAAATTAGCTTAAAAAACTAAATATAAAGTAGCTAGTTATACCTTAAAGAAAAAATAAGCTTTTTACTATTTCTAAACCCTTATATACGTTTATATATAGTAATTAATCCGTTATACTAGCTTAACTAATAGTAATTAGTTCGTAATACCGGCCTTAATTAATAGTAATTAGTCCGTAATACTAGCCTTAATTAGCGGTAATTAGTCCGCGCCTTATCCCTTTATCTTTACGCTTTAAGGCGTAATAAATAGTAGTAATTCCTACTTATTTAAACGGAAATCCCTTAAATATCCGCTAAGCTAAGAGCGACTATATTGTATAATTAAGTACTTATTTTATAAAAAGTTAAATACTAAACGATATTTTCTTTAATAAGAAACTCTTATTAGCTTTTAAGTTTAACGTAAATAATAAGTACCTTTTTCTTAACGTGCTTATAATAAAACTTTAAGATAAGTAGGCTATAAAAGTAAAAAAGGCCGCGGCTTACTAAGTATATTAGTTTAATAATCTCCCTTACCTTTTTTTAAGGTATTATACTATAATAGCCTATAAAGTTAAACGGGATATAAAATAAGTCCCGCTTAGCGAAGCTAAGACTACTACCTTTTAAAAGGCAATCCGCTTTTAAAATACTAATAAAGAATAAACTATAAAACGATAAAACTTATATAACTAAGTAAACTAAATTTAGTATTGCTTAAACGGATTAATTATCCTTAAAATAAAAGAAGTAAAGATAAGCTGACTTTAAAACTATCTAGCTCCTTACTTACTAAATACCCTTAGGATTAAGCTTATAATAAAGTTACTCTTTTCTTAAAACGATAAGCTTAGCGGATATTTTTACTATATACTATTAATAAAGTTTAGTTTACGGGCCTTAACTAAAAATCCGCTTTAAAGGATATTTAGTAGTTTCTTAGTTTAGTATTACTATTTAGCCTTATTTACTATAGCCGCGCTATTTAAAGCATTTTCGGGACTCTTAATTAATAAAAATAAGCCTTTTACGCTAAAGGCCTTATAGTATATTAAATTCTAAAACGTATATAAGATAAAAGGTTAAGCGCTTAGCGAGAGTATTAAAACTAAGACTTTAATAATAAGCGATAAAGATATAGTAAGCAATACCTTTAATAAGCTAAACCTATTTATACTTAGCGCGTAGATATTAAGACTAAGTATAGCTTTAAGCCTTTTAGTAAAAATAATAGTAATATTAAACGAATAATTTCTTAATTTCCTTTAAGCATTAAAAAAAGAAGATATATATTACGGAACGTAAGATATAAGCGCTCCGGCTACTCGTATATCGGTATATAAGATACAAGCATATAGACGATAATTAGCGTCCCAACCCCTAACTAAGGCCGGGGCGAGACCTTTTAGCAGTGCGGTATTATCGCTCTATTTCTCCATAGCAAATAGTAGCAATTCCTTTAGCGTAGGTTCGATCCCCGCGCGAGAAAGTAGACCTATAAGTCCGTATAGAAATAAGGCTCCCCCCGGGCGCGCGTAATAATATAAGCGTGCGCAGCTTCTAGCTACTAGCTTAATAAACCGGGGAGGTCCCGTCTTATAGATAACGAGGACGTTATCGTCTTTCCTTTTAAGGCGGTAATTATTACGGAACGTAAGATATAAGCGCTCCGGCTACTTATATATCGGTATATAAGATATAAGTATATAGACGATAATTAGCGTCCTAACCCTTAACTAAGGCCGGGGCGAGACCTTTTAGCAGTGCGGTATTATCGCTTTATTTCTCCGTAGCAATATACTTACTAAGCCTTAAAAAAAACCTTAATTATAAGCCGAGGATATAAAGATATTTAACTTATTAAGACCGCTAAAAGTATCTTTTAATAAAGTCTAAAAAGAAAATAAAGCTAGTATGTTTTAAGGAGTAAACTATTTTATTAACTTTATCCGCTAAAGTGCTAATAAAGGCGAGGCTTATATTAATAAATTAGCTTTTTAATTACCCTTTTTCCTTTAAAGAAGTGCGGCGGAATAGTATTTTAAAGACCTTTTAAAACTATAATAAGAAGAACTTAGCGAGCTTAGCGTTAAATTAAGCTAATAAATCTTCGCCTTATAAAAAGAGTCTAAAATCCGCTTAAATATAGCGATATAAATACTTAATAAAGAGGACTTTACTATTAAAGATATAGTAATAAGGTCCGACTTTAAGTCTTAAATATCGCGCTTATAATATAAAGCTAAGGCCGCGCTTTATTAGCTAAACTACTTAACTATAGTAATTTACTAAAGGCTAGACGTTTATTTATAAGAATCCTTATAACGTTTAGTAAGAAATAAAGATATTAATAAATAGATTAACGAATATAAAGAAATTCTTTTTTAGCTATAAGTTAAATATACTTAAGGATCTTAAAAGCACTTATTAGCGCGAAAAAAATAAGTTTAACTTATAAAAAAGTAAAAGCTAACTAGCTATACCTTATATATACTTAAAAAATAGTTTAAGACGCCTTAGCTATTTATTAAAAGCTTTATTACGGAATCTAAACAGCTACGCTTAAACTCCTTACTTTACTTATAAGGAGCCTTATAAAACCCCGCGATAAGAACGCTTAAAGCACGTATTATAAAGGCTTACTTAATAAGATATAATAAATATTACCGGTCGGACCCTACTAAGATTTTTAAAATATAACTATAAAGGGTTAAGAGCCTACTTAACTATAGTTTATAATATCTTTAACTATAAAAGATACTATAAAAACTACTAAGTGGATTTTGCCGGTATCTTTAAGGGATATTTAAGGATTTCCGCAGGATATCCTAACTATTGTTTAACCCGTTTTTAATTATAAAAGCACCTTATAAGATATAGGATAAACCTTATCGCGATTTTTAAGGGATATCTAAAGATATTTAAGGGATTTCCTTAACTATAGTTTATAGTATTTTTAACCGGGCTTATACTTAGTTTATTAAGCGATTTTATAAAGATATTTATAGTTTATTTACGTATTATAAATAGTATAGTTAGAAATCCTTAAAATTAGCTTAAAGAACTAAGTATAAAGTAGCTAGTTATGCTTTTAAGAATAAATAAGCTTTTTACTATTTTTAAACCCTTATATACGTTTATATATAGTAATTAGTTTATTATATTAGCTTAACTAGCGGTAATTAGTCTATAATACTAGCCTTAACTAGCGGTAATTAGTTTATAGTACTAGCCTTAACTAATAGTAATTAGTCCGCGCCTTATCCTCTTATCCTTACGCTATAAAGCGTAGTAAATAGTAGCAAATCTTACTTATTTAAACGGAAATCCCTTAAATATCCGCTAAGCTAAAAGCGATTATATCGCACGATTAAGTACTTATCTTATAAGAAGTTAGATACTAAACGATATTTTCTTTAGTAAGAAGCTCTTATTAGCCTTTAAGTTTAACTTTAATAATAAGTACCTTTTTCTTAATATACTTATAATTAAACTTTAAGATAAGTAAGCCGTGAAAGCGGAAGAGGCCGCGGCTTATTAAGTATACCGGTTTAATAATCTTCTTTACCTTTTTTTAAAGTACTATACCGCGATAGCTTATAAAGCTAAACGGGATATAAAATAAGTTTTACTTAGCTAAGCTAAGATTACTACCTTTTAAGAAGTAATCTGCTTTTAAAATACTAATAAAAGATAAACTATAAAACGATAAAGCCTATACGATTAAGTAAATTAAATTTAGTATTACTTAAATAAATCGATTATCCTTTAAATAGAAAAGGTAAGGATAAGGCGACTTTAAAACTATCTAGCTCCCCGCCCGCTAAATACCCTCCGGATCGAGCTTATAATAAAGTTACTTTTTCCTTAAGACGATAAGCTTAGCGGATATTTTTACTATATACTACTAATAAAGTTTAGCTTAAAAGCCTTAACCGGAAATCCGTTTTAAAAGATACTTAGTAGTTTCTTAGTTTAGTATTACCGTTTAGCTTTATTTATTATAGCCGCGTTAATTAAAGCATTTTTAAGACTCTTAATTAATAAAAACAAGCCTTTTACACTAAGGGCCCCGCGGCGTACCGGATTTTAAGATATATATAAGATAAAAGGATAAGCGCTTAATAAAAGTATTAAGACTAAGACCTTAATAATAAGCGATAAAGACGCGATAAGCAATACCCTTAGCGGGCTAAACCTATTTATACTTAGCGCGTAGTTATTAAGATTAAGTATAGCCTTAAGCCTTTTAGTAAGAATAGTAATAATATTAAACGAATAATTCCTTAGTCTCTTTTAAGTATTAAGAAAGGACAACGCGCTTATTAAGCCTTAAGAAAAACCTTAACTATAAGCTAAGGATATAAGGAGATTTAACTTATTAAGACCTTTAAAAGTATCTTTTAATAAAGTTTAAGAAGATAATAAGGCTAATACGTTTTAAGGAGTAGACCGTTTTATTAACTTTATCCGCTAAAACGCTAATAAAAGCGAGGCCTATATAGATAAATTAGCTATTTAATTACCCTCTTTCTTTTAAGGAAGTGCGGCAGAATAGTATTCTAGGGACCTCTTAAAACTATAATAAGAGAAACTTAGCGAGCTTAGTATTAAACTAAGCTAATAAATCTCCGCTTTATAAAAACGGTTTAAAACCCGCTTAAATATAGCTATATAAGCACTTAATAAAGAGCACTTTACTATTAAAGATATAGTAATAAGATCTAACTTTAACTTTTGAATATCACGCTTATAAAATAAAGCTAAGGCCGCGCTTTATTAGCTAAATTACTTAATTATAGTAATTTACTAAAAGCTAGATATTTACTTATAAGAATCCTTATAATATTTAATAAGAATTAAGGATATTAATAAATAGATTAATAAATATAAGGAAATTATTCTTTAGCTATAAGTTAAATATACTTAAAGATCTTAAAAGTACTTATTAGCACGAAAGAAATAAGTCTAACTTATAAAAAGATAAGGGCTAACTAGCTATACCTTATATATACTAAAAGGATAGTCCGGGACGCCTTAGCTATTTATTAAAGGCTTACTAAGGCCGCGGGTTATATTTATAGACCGCTTAATAAAGGCGGATATACTATAAGCCTTATAGCGCTCGCGAAGTTAAAGAAGAAATCCGCTTAAATAGTTAAGAATATAAGCTAAGGTCTTTTAGCTTAAAAGAGAAGGAACCTTTAAGACTATATGCTCGCTAATACTAAAGCTAAAGTAAGTATACTTTATAATTAAGGAAAGAACTATAGTAAAGACTAACGATTATTTAAAGGATAAAGAGTATAATATAAACAGAGCTTAGTTAGATATTAATAAAAGCTTAAAGGAAACCGTAATTTATACTATAGCAAACTTAATATAAGAGGCCGATAAAGTATATAGATTTTATAGTAAAGTATTCCTTTTAAAGAAAAAGCTTTACTAATATATTAAAGATAAATACCCCCTTAGCTTTAATTAAGACGTTACTATATAAAGATATAGCTTAGTATAATAAGTAGTTATTTAAAAGCTATAAAGCGTTTAGATAGTTAAAGCTTCTTTTAATATTTAGCTATTAAACCTTAATAAGCCGTTATAATTTACTTATATACGCTTACTAGTTTTTAAAAAAAAGGCTTAAAATAAGCATTAAAGCTTATATAGATATTAAGGTAAACTAAAAGCTTATTTAAGCTAACTTAGTAAAAACCTTTTAAGACGTAACTATAAACTCTTTTTAACGAATTCCTATTTAAAGAGTAAGAAGGATAGCTACTATTAAATAAGTAGAATTTACCGCGTATATACTAAGAAAGCTAGATAGTAGCTTTAGAATTATAAAAGTAAGGATTAGCGCTTAAATAGTAAAACGCTTAGCGGCTAATATATTACTTAGCTAAGACTTTTTAGTTCTTTATTAAAAAGACCTTATTAACTTTATATCGGTTTTACGGATTAAGGCTTATAAAAGGATAAAAGCTAAAGTTAAGATAGTTTAGCTAAGACTAGTAATATATAGATAAGTAATCTACTTAGTTACTATAATAATTCTAGCTAGTTTTAGCTACGCCTTACTTATATAAGTTTAAGCGCCGCTATTAAGGCGTAATATAATATCTTTCCTTAATAACCTTAAGCTCGCCCGGATAATAATATAAGATTATAAGAGCTTTATAGCGATAAACTATTTTAAGGAACTACTAGTACTTTATTAAGGCTAAAAGGTAAGGATAATTATAGACCTTAATAAGTAGTTCTAGCTATATAAGGAGGTCGATATTATTACTCTTTTAGTAGAAGCCTTTATAGAAAATCCGGATAAAATAAACCCCGCTAAGGACTTCTTATAAAAGGATCTTATAGTAAACTATAAACTTAAAATTAGCTAAACTAAGGACCTACCTAAACTTATTACTAATAAGGGCGTCTAGATCTATGCTAAAGACTTAAAATACGTATTAAAAGTCTAAGATATCCTTTAATCGTTTCTTTACCTTTAAAAGGACGAAGGAGTAATATATATAAACAAATCCGAATATATACGCATTCTTTTAATAAAAGGATAATAATACTAATAAGTCGTATTAAGATTATACTTATTAAGCAATAAAGATAAGAAAGTAGTAAATATAATATTCGGCTAGCTAACTATATAAGGCCGATTAAAATAAGTTTATAAGCTAACTTTATTCGCGGCGCCGGTATTTATAGTATAGAAAATAATAAATAAAAAGAAAAAGGGATAAGTAGTTATAAACCTATTAAGGATTAACGCTATTATTACCTTAAACGCTTACTTTATGCCCTTTTAAAGCGATATAATTAAACGCCTTTAAGAAAGGAAGTTTATTAATACGGTAAACGTATAATCGTTTTTCTATTAGTTTTTAGTCTATTAAGACTACTAAAAAGGTTTATAGTTATAAGCTATCGTAGGCTAAAAAGATTATTAATAATACTTATAGGCTTTAAGAACTCCTTAGTATATATTTAAAGGTTTATTAATAATATCCTCTATAGATACTAAGAATACGTAGTAGCTTATATTAATAATATTATTATTTACTTAGATATAGCCGAAGAATACCTTTAATATTTAAAAGCTATATTCCGCGCTTTCTATAACTATAATATTACTTTATCTAGACTAAAGTCCTTCTTAGCGTACTTATTTATATAGCTCCTAAGATTTAAAGTAAACGCTATTAGCTTAATAAATATAAATAAACGTATATAAGCCTTAAAGGATATCGCGTTCTTAAAAAACCTTTAATAGCTTAAGAAATAGATCGGCCTTATTAAGTAGCTATACTATATTATCCCGTATTTCGCTAAAAAAGTTAACGTCTTATAAAAACGAAAAATAAAGCTACTTTAAGTAAGATAGGAAGAAGGAGTCCCTTTAAAAGGCTAAGAATAAGCTCGATACGCTGCGAAAGCCGCTTTTTAGCTTACTTTAAAAAAAGAAGAGGCCTTCGCGATTTTAACTAAAAAACTTACTAAGCTTTAAACGATTTACTACTTCGACTATGCTTAATAACTATTTATCTAAATCGATATATCTTAAGAATATATAGTAGCGGTTATAGCTTTTTACTTAAAAGAAAGTATAGAATAAGATAAAAAGACGCTATTAACCTAAACTAAGGTTTAGCTTATCGTTTACTTAAGCCGCGCCCTTTAAAGCGGAGAACCTTTATACTAGCTTATAAAACTTAAAGTAGCCGGTTTAGTATAAGTAGTATATAAGTTATATACTATAGTACTATCCGTAAAAACGCTATAAGTAGTCGTCTTTACCGATTATATAAGCACCTATAAAATCGTATACTAAAAATCCCTATTCTTTATTAATATAAAATCTAATAATAAGCTAGTCCTTATATCTTAATACTTAAGCTAATTCTCGCTTAAGGTATACTATATCTTAAGTATCGAAAATATTATGCTAAACGCGCTTTTATATTTACTATACTAAGATAATAAGCTAGTATCCTTAAACTAAAAAAGAGAATTAAAATATATTTAAGAAGATAAGATAATAAACCGTATATTCCTTTACGCGGAAGTATTAATTAAATTGCCGCTCCGCTAGAAAATAATTAATAGATATACGGAGGATATATAGTAAGTAAAAATTATAGTATAGCTTAGCGATAAGGATAGTATCCTTAAACTCTTATTGTTTTAGTTATAAGGGTTACTATACTTTATAAAGAACAATAAACGCTAAAGACTATATATCCTTAAGACCTATACTAAAAAGATCGTTAAAAACGCTTACGCTAAACATTTTTATACCGGCCGCACCTATATATAGTAAGGTCTATTTAAAAGCTTCTTAATCTTATAGCTTAGTAGATATATAAATAAGGTTATAGATAGCTACGATACTTACTACTATAACTAAACTAACTAAAGTAAGACGCTAAGGTAGCTTATCTTAATTTAAAGCTTATTAGTTTTATATTATATAATAGCGATAGACTTTATTACTAAGCTCTTAATAGTTTAAGCTAAATAATCCCTATAAAAAGATCCTATAAGGAACTTCTTTAATACTTTACTAACTATAACTAATAAATTCTTAAAAATATATCTCCTTATCTTAAGCAATAATTAGTTTATAGCGGAAGACTAAGTATAAGCGTTATATACTAAGCTACTCTACGCTAATTAAGGGATTTTAAAGGGGATAATCTTTAACTAAAACGTAAAGTTTACCTTAATATTTTAGCGGACTTTATAATAAGCCTTTAGATCGAAGCCTTTTATATTTACCGCTTAATACCTTTAAACTAACGGCCTATTAAAAAGGCGAAACTAAACTATAAAAATCGCGCTACGATTTTTTACTGCTAATTTCTTAAACTTATGCTAAATTAATACGCTAGTCGCTTTTTAGTTTAGCCTTAATAATTCCTTCTCCTTAATAATTTACACGGCCCTTAGTAAGCTTATTATAAGGATAAGAATAAATAATAGCTTTTAGTTCCTTAATAATTACTTATACTTATAAAACTAAGAGGTCTTATAAGAAAAAGCTAAGTTAGCTATCGCTTATACTTAAGCCGCTATAAAGGATAGATATAATAAAAAACACCGCTTACTAAAATTTAAGCCTAGCGATTAAGTTTAGCTATAGCTTAGTAAAGGCTATTATATTATAGATAGTAAACTAGCGAAGCTTTAAAAAAGACGTACTAAGCCGTTTAAAGTTACCGCTAAAGTAAGATAGCTTATATACTAGCTAGATATAAAAAGGTCCTTTAATATCTATCCGGTTAATTTAGTAATATAACTACGCTTAATAAATAAGCTAGCTATATACTTAAGATTAGTTTAGGATAAAGGGATACTTTACTTAAATAAGTAAAAAGTAAAACGAATCTTATAAAGCTATATAATAAAAAAAGGTAGCGGAAAGCTAAGAAAGGAATTCCTTATAACTTAAAAAGGCTAGCTAAGTAGCTATAACTTATAGGTAAACGAAAAAGTAGTCTTTTTACTAACGATTATAAAAGCCTTTAAAAAGCATAAAAGCAGTTAGCTACTTAAGTAGTTTAAATAAGAGTAGAATATATAGCTTTTATAACTTAATTTAAAACTTTTTAACTAAGAAAATTAAGCGGTTAGGCCTAAGTATAAGACTTAAAAGCTACTATAAGTTATAAAAAACTATAACTTACTACGCTTAAAGTAATTAGTTATTTTAATAATAATATACCGCTATTTACCTTAAGTAATAAGGCCTTTTTAGCTTTATAGTATACTTATTTAAATTCTCTCCGCTACTTACCTTTTCTCCCTTCCTTTCTTCCTTTTATAACTATATTTCCCTTTACTACTAGCTATAGCCTACTATACCTTGCTTACTTTTATATATATAACTTTCTTTACTTTAAGCTTATAATTTTTATACTCTTAATTTAAGTCCCTTTATCGTTTAACGTTTCTTATAGCTAAGACTAGCTATTCTATAACTACTTTTTTAGCTTACTTTCTTATAAGCCTTTATACTTTTAATATAAAGGATAAAAGTAAGCGCTTAAGCTTTATAAAAATAAGGCGGCTATTTTTTTATAGCTTTAAGTCTTTTAGTAAGAGTTAAAACCTTTAAGTTTAAGCTTCTATATAAACCTACGCCGCCTTTTATAGCCGCGCTTAAGCTAACGGATTTAACTTAAACTATAGTATTATAAAGGATAGCTTATACTACCCTTTTTAAATACTTAACTTAAACGACTCGCCTCTTAGCTTTATACTATAGCGTAGTTTAAATAGCCGGTTTTATAGTAACTTAGCTATACCTCTTACTTAACTCTTACTATTTAAAAGCCCCCGCTATCTATATATTTTTTAAAGTATAGCCGGAAATCTTTATTCGCGGAATAACTAGCTAATACTTAACGCCTTTAAGTTAGCTAACCTCGGTATAGTCTTAAGATTTATAGTAGCCGCTATAGCTAGCGGAAACCCGCTTTAACTAAACAACTAAAACGATATCCGCGCTATCCTTAACTATATATTTTAGGCCTAGCTTAACTAGTTTATAGCTAGGTTTATAGTAGTATCTTAACTTACTATAGCTAAAACCTTATCTTACTTTGCACGCGGTCTAGCCTATACTATAAAATCCCCTTCTTAGCTTATAGCCGCTATAAGCTTTAAGGACCTATTTAGTCTTACTTAGTAAACGCTCTTTCCGCTTACTACTACGCTTAGCCTAGCTATATAAAGGCGTATAAGCGCCTTATTATAGTTTATTAGCTATCCTTCCTTAACTAAAGGAGATAGCGATAACTAGCCTTATAATATATTCCGCCGCCTGATTTTATAAAAGCCGCTAGTAATAACTAATACGATCCTTAATAAGCCTAGCTTTATAGGCCTATACTTTAATAACGAGATTATAATAATTTAGTGTTTCCGCTTAGCTATAAACTACGCTAAGTTCTACTTATAGGCCTATAAAGAGTTTAAATACGACTTAACTTTAACTTAAGTAATAAAATTCTTAGGCTTTAATATCCGCCTTATTAGCCGTACTAACTATACGCTTTATATTTTCGCTTTTAAGGCCCCCTTTATAAAGAGGTTTTTTTAAGACTATTAAGCACGTTTAAAACTTTAAGAGCAAGGAGTTAAGTATTAAGGCTATTAAGGACTTTATTACTTACTTTTAAGCGGGAATATAAACGTTTAATACCTTAATATTAATTATACTTATTAATATTAATAAGACGGCCTACTTTTACCTTAATACCTTTTTAATAGCTAAATATATATTAGTTAGCGGAAAGGCGTAAGTAATAGCGCTATATAAAAAGGATAATAAATTAAAAAGCTTAGCAATAAAAAGTAAGGGATAACTATAATAGCGGTAGTAAGTAAGATATAATATCTTACTTATAAGCGGCTTATAAAGCTAGTAAGTAGTATAAGATATTTAGCGGAGGATTAAAAAATAGCGTAAAAAGGTCAGTAAAATAATAATATAAGATAAGGCTTAAATAAAGCTACTTTTTTATAACGTGTCCCGCTAAGGAATTTAAGCATTCCTTAGTATAAAGACTCCTTACTACTTAATAAGTGCTTAAACGTATGCTTTAAAGGAAAGTTAGAAAGATTTACTATAAGTTTTAGCTAAACGCGCTAATCGCCTAAATAAAGATAAAGATATATAACTAAATAGAAAGTAAGGATTTATAATAAAAGCCGCCTACTAACTATCTTAAGCCGCTTAGCTACTATTAGCTAAATAGGCCGAAAAAACTATTAAAAGGATAAGGATAGCGCACTACTAATATAGCGCGAAGACGCTACTATAAAGCTATTACTTAGCGCCCCCTTAACTTTATTCTTACTTTAAACCGATAAGGATATTAGCTTTTTTTTCTTACTTAAAGGAGTTATTATAGAATTTAAATAGCTATGCCTAGACTCCTTACTTTACTCTTAAGGAGCCTTATAAAACCCCGCGATAAGAACGCTTAAAGCACGTACTATAAAGGCTTGCTTAAAGAGATATAACGAATATTACCGGTTAAACCCCGCTAAGATTTCTAAGATATAACTACGGAGGGTTAAAAGCCTACTTAACTATAGTTTATAATATCTTTAACTATAAAAGATACTATAAAAACTACTAAGCGGATTCTATTAATATATTTAAGGGATATTTAAGGATTTCCGCGGAATATCTTAATTATAGTTCGACTTATTTTTAACTATAAAAGCACCTTAAAAGATATAGGATAAACCTTACCGCGATTTTTAAAGGATATTTAAGGATATTTAAAGGATTTCCTTAACTATAGTCTATAGTGTTTTTAACCGGGCTTATACTTAGTTTATTAAGCGATTTTATAAAGATATTTATAGTTTTTTTATATACTATAGATAGTATAGTTAGAAATCCTTAAAATTAGCTTAAAGAACTAAGTATAAAGTAGCTAATTATGCTTTTAAGAATAGATAAGCTTTTTATTATTTTTAAACCTTTATATACGTTTATATATAGTAATTAGTCCGTTATACCGGCTTAACTAGCGGTAATTAATCCGTAGTACCGGTCTTAACTAGCGGTAATTAGTTTATAATATTAGCCCTAACTAGTAGTAATTAGTACGCGCCTTATCCTTTTATCCTTATACTATAAAGCGTAGTAAGCTTAATAAGGCTACGGGTTACGTTTTTAAACCGCTTAGTAAAGGCGGATATACTATAAGCCTTATAGCTTTTATTAAGTTAAGGGAGAAACCCGTTTAAATAGCTAAGGATATAAGCTAAGGTCTTTTAGCTTAAAAAAAAAAGAACCTTTAAGACTATATACTTACTAACGCTAAAGTTAAAGCGGGTATACCTTATAATAAAGGAAGGAACTATAATAAAGACTAATAACTATTTAAAGGACAAAGAGTATAATATTAAAAGAGCTTAAATAAATACTAATAAAAGCTTAAAGGAAACTATAATTTATATTATAGCAAACTTAGTTTAAGAGGCTAATAAAGTATACGGATTTTATAGTTAAGTATTCCCCTTAAAAAATAAGCTTTATTAATATATCGAAGATAAATACCCCCTTAACTTTAGCTAAGACGTTATTATATAAAGATATAGCTTAAGATAGTTAGTAGTTATCCGGAAGCTATAAAGCGTTTAAATAGTTAAGGCTTCTCTTAACGTTTAACTATTAAGCCTTAATAGGCCGTTATAATTTACTTATATATACTTACTAATTTATAAAAAAGAAGGGCTTAAGATAAGCATTAAAGCTTATATAGATACCGGGGTAGACTTAAGCTTTATTTAAGCCGACTTAATAAAGACCTTTTAAGATATAACTATAAACTCCTCTTAATAAATTCTTATTTAAGGAGTAGGAAGGATAGCTACTATAAGATAGGTAGGATTTAATATATATATACTAAGAAGGCTAAATAGTAGCTTTATAGTTATAAAAGTAAAAATTAGCGCTTAAATAATAAAACGCTTAGCGGCTAATATATTGCTTAGCTAAGATTTTTTAGTTTTTTATTAAAAGGACCTTACTAACTTTACGTTAGTTTTACAGATTAAGGCCTATAAAGAGATTAAAGCTAAAGTTAAAATAGTTTAGTTAAGACTAGCGATATATAAATAGGTAATTTATTTAATTATTATAACGATTTTGGCTAGTTCTAGCTACGCCTTACCTATATAAGTCGAGGCGCCGCTATTAAAGTATAATATAATATTCTTCCTTTATAACTTTAAGCTTGCCCGGATAATAATATAAGATTATAAAAGCTTTATAGCGATAAACTATTTTAAGGAACTATTAGTGCTTTACTAAGGCTAAAAAGTAAGGATAATTATAAACCTTAATAAGTAGTTTTAGCTATATAAAGAGGTCGATGCTATTACTCTTTTAGCGGAAGTCTTTATAGAAAATCTAAATAAGATAGACCTCGCTAAGGACTTTTTATAAAAGGATCTTATAGCAAACTATAAGCTTAAAATCGGCCGAACTAAAAACCTACTTAAACTTACTATTAATAAGGGCGTTTGGATTAATACTAAGGACTTAAAATATATATTAAAGGTTTAAGATACCCTTTAATCGTTTCCTTGCCTTTAAAGAAATAAAGGAGTAGTATATATAAACAAATCTAAATATATACGCATTCCCTTAATAAAAAGATAGTAATACTAATAAGTTATATTAAAATTATACTTATTAAGTAATAAGGATAAAAAAGTAGTAAATATAATATTCGGCTTATTAACTAAATAAGGACGATTAAAACGAGTTTATAAGCTAACTTTATTCGCAGCGCTAGTATTTATAGTATATAAAATAGTAAATAAAAAAGAAAAAGAATAAGTAGTTATAGACTTATATAGGATTAACGCTATTATTACCTTAAACGCTTACTTAATGCCCCTTTAAAGTAATATAATTAAACGCCTTTAAGGAAAAACGTTTATTAAAATAGTAAACGTATAATTATTTTTTTACTAATTTTTAGTTTACAAAGATTACTAAGAAAGGTTTATAGTTATAAGCTATTACGGGCTAAAAAGATTTATAATAATACTTATAAGCTTTAAGAACTCCTTAGTATATATTTAAAGGTTGATTAATAATATCCTCCGTAAATACTAAGAATATATAGCGGCTTATATCGATAATATTATTATCTACTTTAATACGTCCGAAAAATACCTTCAATACTTAAAGGTAATATTCCGCGCTTTTTATAACTATAATATTACCTTATCCGGACTAAAGTCCTTCTTAGCGTACTTATTTATATAACTCCTTAAATTTAAAGTAAACGCTATAAGCTTAATAAATATAGATAACTATATAAAAGCTTTAAAGGATATTGCGTTCTTAAAAAACCTTTAATAGCTTAAAAAATAGATTGGCTTTATTAAGTAGCTAGGATATATAGTCTTATATTTCGCTAAGGAAGTTAACGTCTTATAAAAACGAAAAACGGAGCTATCTTAAGTAAGACAGGAAGAAGGAGTCCCCTTAAAGGGCTAAGGATAGGCTTAATATACCGCGAAAGCCGCTTTTTAGCCTACTCCGGAAAAAGAAAAGGCCTTTATAAATTTAACTAAAAAACCTACTAAGCTTTAAACAATTTACTACTTTAACCCCGCTTAATAACTATTTATCTAAATTAATATATCTTAAAAATACGGAGTAGTAGCTATAGCTTTTTACTTAAAAGAAGGTATAAAATAAGATAAAAAGATATTACTAGCCCGGATTAAGGTCTAGCTTATTATTTACTTAAGCCGCGCCCTTTAAAGTAAAGAGCCTTAATATTAGCTTATAAAGCTTAAAATAGCTAGTTTAGTATAAGCAGTCTATAAGTTATATATTATAGTACTATTTATAAAAACGCTATAAGTAGTTATCTTTACAGACTATATAAGCTCTTATAAAATTATATACTAAAAATCCTTATTTTTTATTAGTATAAAATCTAATAATAAGCTAGTCCTTATATTTTAATACTTAAGCTAATTCCCGCTTAAGGTATACTATATCTTAAGCGTTAAAAACGTTATACTAAACGCTTTTTTATATTTACTATATAAAGATAATAGGCTAATATCCTTAAACTAAAAAAGGAAATTAAAATATATTTAAGAAGATAAGATAATAAACTATATATCCTTTTATATAAAAGTATTAATCGAATTACCGCTTTACTTAAAAATAATTAATAAATATATAAAGGATATATAGTAAGTAAAGATTATTATATTGCTTAGTAATAAGGATAGTATCTTTAAACTCTTATTCTTTTAGTTATAAAGGTTACTATACTTTAAAAAAATAATAAACGCCGGAGACTATATATTCCTAAGACTTATACTAAGAAGATCGTTAAAAACGCTTATGCTAAATATTTTTATTCCGGCTATACCTATATATAATAAGATTTATTTAAAAGCTTCTTAATCTTATAGCTTAGTAAATATATAAATAAGGTCGTAAATAGCTATAACGCTTATTATTATTACTAAACTAACTAAAGTAAGATACTTAAGTAGCTTATCTTAATTTAAAGCTTATTAAGTTTATACTATATAATAGCAATAGACTTTATTACTAAGCTCTTAGTAGTTTAAGTCGAATAATCCTTATAAAAAATCTTATAAAGAACTTCTTTAATACCTTACTAACTATAACTAATAAACTTTTAAAAATATATCTCTTTATTTTAAGTAATAACTAGTTTATAGCGGAAAACTAAGTATAAGCGTTATATATTAAGCTACTCGGCGCTAACTAAAGGATTCCGAAAAGGATAATCTTTAACTAAAATATAAAGTTTACTTTAGTATTTTAGCAGACTTTATAATAAGCCTTTAGATCGAAGCTTCTTATATTTACTACTTAGTACCTTTAAACTAACGGCTTATCGGAAAAGCGAAACTAAACTATAAAAATCGCGCTATAATTCTTTACTACTAATTTCCTAGACTTATACTAAATTAATACGCTAATCGCCTTTTAGTTTAGCTTAAATAATTCCTTTTCTTTAGTAATTTATATAACCTTTAATAAGCTTATTTTTAAGATAAAAATAAATAACGGCCTTTAGTTCCTTAATAACTACTTATACTTATAAAACTAAGAGGTCTTATAAAAAGAAGCTAAGTTAGCTATCGCTTATACTTAAGTCGCTATAAAGAATAGATATAATAAGAAATACCGCTTATTAAAATTTAAGCTTAGTAATAAAGTCTAGCTATAGCTTAGTAAGGGTTATTATATTATAGATAGTAAACCGGTAAAGCTTTAAAAAAGATATATTAAGCCGTTTAAAGTCACCGCTAAAATAAGATAGCTTATATACCGGTTAGATATAAAAAGGTCCTTTAATATCTATTTAGTTATTTTAATAGTATAACTACGCTTAGTAAATAAGCTAGCTATATACTTAAGCTTAGTTTAGGAAAATAAAATACTTTACTTAAATAAGTAAAAAGTAAAATAAATCTTATAAAGCTATATAATAAAGAAAAGCGGCGGAAAGCTAAAAAAAGAGTTTCTTATAGCTTAAAAAGGCTAGCTAAGTAGCTATAACTTATAAGTAAACGAAAAAGCGGTCTTTTTACTAAAGATTATAAAAGCCTTTAAAAAAGTATAAAAGGAGTTAGGTACTTAAGTAGTTTAAATAAAAGTATAATATATAGTATTTATAACTTAATATAAAACTCTTTAACTAAGAGAATTAAGCGGTTAGGCTTAAGTATAAAACTTAAAAGCTATTATAAGTTTTAAGAAACTATAACTTACTACGCTTAAGGTAATTAGTTATTTTAATAATAATATACTACCGTTTACTTTAAGTAATAAGGCCTTTTTAGCTTTATAGTATACTTATTTAAATTCTCTCTGCTATTTGCCCTCTTTCCTTTCCTTTTTTCCTTTTATAACTATATTTCCCTTTATTACTAGCCTTAGCTTACTATACCTTGCTTACTTTTATATATATAACTTTTTTTACCTTAAGCTTATAATCCTTATACTTTTATTTTAAGTCTTTTTATTATTTAACGTCTTTTATAGCTAAGACTAGCTATTTTATAACTACTTTTTTAGCTTACTCTTTTATAAGCCCTTACGCCTTTAATATAAAGAATATAAGTAAGCGCTTAAGCTTTATAAAAATAAAGCGGCTATTCTTTATAGCTTTAAGTCCTTTAACTAAAGTTAAAACCTTTAAGTTTAAGCCTTTATATAAACTTATGCCGCTTTTTATAACCGCGCTTAAGCTAATAGATTTAACTTAAATTATAGTACTATAAAGGACGGCTTATATTACCCTCTTTAAATACTTAACTTAAACGACTTTCCTCTTAGCCTTATACTATAGCGTAGTTTAAACGGCTAGTTTTACGGTAACTTAACTATACCTCTTACTTAGCTCTTACTATTTAAAAGCCCTTACCGCCTATATATTTTTTAAGGTATAGCCGGAAATCTTTATTAATAAAATAACTAGCTAATACTTAATTTCTTTAAGTTAGCTAACCTAGCTATAGTCCTTAGATTTATAATAATTACTATAGCTAGTGAAAACCCGCTTTAGCTAAATAACTAAAATAATATCCGCGCTATCTTTAACTATATATTTAAGGCCTAGTTTAATTAATTTATAGCCGGGTTTATAGTAGCGTTTTAAGCTATAATAGCTAAAACCCTATCTTACTTTATATATAGTTAAGCCTACGCTATAAAATCCCCCTCTTAGCTTATAGCCGCTATAAGCCTTAAAAACCTATTTAGTCTTACTTAGTAAACGCTCTTTCCCCTTACCGCTATATTTAGCCCGGCTATATAAAGGCGTATAAGCGCCTTATTATAGTTTATCCGCTATCCCTCCTTAATTAAAAGAAATAGCGATAATTAGCCTTATAATATATTCCGCTGCTTAATCTTATAAAAGCCGCTAATAGTAACTAATACGATCCTTAATAAGCCTAGCTTTATAAGCCTATATTCCGGTAATAAGATTATAATAATTAAAGGTTTCCGCTTAGCTATAAACTACTACGCCTTATAGTATAAAGATATAAAGATAAGGCGCGGACTAATTACCGCCGGTTAAGGCCGGTACTACGGATTAATTACTATTAATCGGGGCCGGTACTATAAACTAATTACCGCCGGTTAAGCTAGTATAAAAAACTAATTACTATATATAAACGTATATAAGGGTTTAAAAATAGTAAAAAGCTTATTTATTTTTAAAGGTATAGCTAGCTACTTTTATACTTAGTTTTTTAAGCTAATTTTAAGGATCTTTAACTATACTATCTATAGTATATAGATAAACTATAGATATTCTTATAAAATCGCTTAATAAACTAAGTATAAGCCTAGTTAAAAATACTATAAACTATAGTTAAGGAAATCCCTTAAATATCCTTAGATATCCCTTAAAAATCGCGGTAAGGTTTATCCTATATCTTTTAAGGTGCTTTTATAGTTAAAAATAGGTTGAACTATAGTTAAAATATCCTATAGAAATCCTTAGATATCCTTTAAAGATACTAGCGGAATCCGCTTAGTAGTTTTTATAGTATCTTTTATAGTTAAAGATATTATAAACTATAGTTAGACGTTATAAACTATAGTTAAGTAAGCTCTTAACCTTTTATAGTTATATCTTAAAGACCTTAATAAGGTCTAACTAATAATATTTATTATATCTCTTTAAGTAAGCCTTTATAGTATATATTTTAAGCGTTCTTATTATAAGGTTTTATAAGGCTTCTTAAGAGTAAAGTAAGGAGTCTAAGCATAGCCGTTTAAATTTTATAAGAACTCCTTTAAGTAAAAAAGAAAAGCTAACGTCTTTATTAGTTTAAAGTAAGAATAAAGTAAAGGGGGCGCTAAGTAATAGCTTTATAGTAGCGTCTTTATACTATATTAGTAATACGCTATCTTTATCCTTTTAATAGTTTTTTAGCCTATTTAGCTAATAGTAGCTAAGTAGCTTAAGATAGTTAGTAAGCGGCTTTTATCGTAGATCCTTACTTTTTATTTAGTCGTATATCTTTATCTTTATTAAAGCGATTAACGCGTTTAGTTAAAACTTTTAGTAAAGTTTTCTAACTTTTCTTAAAGGCGTGCGTTTAAGCACTTATCGGGCAATAAGAAGTCTTCGCGCTAAGGAATACTTAAATTCCTTAGCGGGATATATTATAAGAGATTAGCTTTATTTAAGCCTTATTTTATATTATTATCCTACTTACCCTTCTTACGCCGTTTTTAATTCTCTACTAAATTTCCCGTTTTACTTACTAGCTTTATAGGCCGCTTATAAGCGAGATATTATATCTTACTTATTGCCGCTATTATAATTATCCCCCGCTTTCCGTCGCTAGGCTTTTTAACTTATTATTATTTTTACGCGGCGCTACTACTTACGCCTTTCCGCTAACTAACGCGCATCTAGTTACTAAGAAAGTATTAAGGTAAGGGTAAGCTATCTTATTAATATTAATAAGTATAGTTAGCATTAAGGTATTAAATATTTATATTCTTACTTAAAAGTAAGTAATAAGGTCTTTAATAGCCTTATTGCTTAACTTTTTGCTCTTAAGGTTTTAAACGTCTTTAATAGTCTTAAAGAACCTTTTTATAAAGAGGGCCTTAAAGGTAAGAATATACAGCGTATAGTTAGTATAGCCGATAAAGCGGATATTAAAGCCTAGGAATTTTATTGCTTAAATTAAAGTTAAGTCGCGTTTAAACTCTTCGTAGGCCTATAAGTAAAACTTAGTATAGTTTATAGCTAGGCGGAAACTCCTAATTATTATAATCTTATCGCTAAGCCCGCGAAGCTAAGCTTATTAAAGATCGTATTAGTTATTACTAGCGGCTTTTATAAAATCAAGCGGCAGAATATATCTTAAAGCTAATTATCGCTATCTCTTTTAGTTAAAGAGGGATAGCGGATAAATTATAATAAAGCGCTTATACGCCTTTATATAGCTAAGCTAAGCGTAGCGGTAAGTAGAAAGAGCGTTTACTAAGCGGAACTAAATAAGTCTTTAAGGCTTATAGCGGTTATAAGCTAAAAAAGAGATTTTATAGTATAGGCTAAACCGCGTATAAAGTAAGATAAGGTTTTAGCTATAGTAGCTTAAGATACTGCTATAAACCTAGCTATAAACTAGTTAAGCTAGGCCTTAAATATATAGTTAAGGATAGCGCGGACGTTATTTTAATCGTTTAGCTAAAGCGGGTTTCCGCTAACTATAATAGCTACTATATATCTTAAGACTATAGCAAGGTTAGTTAACCTAAAGGCATTAAGTATTAGCTAGTTATTCCGCTAATAAAGATTTCTAGCTATATCTTAAAAAATATATAAGCGGCGGGGGCTTCCGGATAGTAAGAGCTAAGCGGGAGGTATAGCTAAGTTACCGCAAAACTAGCTATTTAAACTACGCTATAGTATAAGGCTAAGAGGTAAGTTGTTTATGTTAAGTATTTAAAAAAGGTAGTATAAGCTATCTCTTATAGTGCTATAGTTTAAGTTAAATCTATTAGCTTAAGCGCGGCTATAAAAAGCGGCGTAGGTTTATATAGAAGCTTAAACTTAAAGGTTTTAGCTCTCGCTAAAGGACTTAAGGCTATAAAGGATAGCCGCCTCGTTTCTATAAAGCTTAAGCGCTTATTTATATCCTTTATATTAAAAGTATAAAGGCTTATAAAAGAGCGGGCTAAAAAAGTAGTTATAGAATAGCTAGTCTTAGCTATAAAAGACGTTAAACGATAAAAGGACTTAAAATAAAAGTATAAGGATTATAAGCTTAAGGTAAAAAAGGTTATATATATAGGAGTAAGTAAGGTATAGCGGGCTATAGCTAGCGGTTAAGGGAAGTATAGTTATAAAAAGAAGAAAGAAAAGGAAAAAGGGTAAGCGGCGGAGAGAATTTAAATAAGTATACTATAAAGCTAAAAAGGCCTTATTGCTTAAGGTAAATAGCAGTATATTATTATTAAAATAACTAATTCCCTTAAGCGTAATAAGGTATAGTTTTTTATAACTTATAGTAGCCTTTAAGTCTTATACTTAAGCTTAACCGCTTAATTCTCTTAGTTAAAGAGTTTTATATTAAGTTATAAAGGCCGCGTATTATACTTTTATCTAAACTACTTAAGTAGCTAACTCCTTTTATGCTTTTTTAAAGGCTTTTATAATCTTAGTAAAAAGACCGCTTTTTTATTTACTTATAAGTTATAGCTACTTAGCTAGCCTTCTTAAGCTATAAAGAACTCTTTCTTTAACTTTCCGCCGCTTTTCTTTATTATATAGCTTTATAAAATTCGGTTTACTTTTTACTTATTTAAGTAAAGTATCCCTTTATTTTAAATTAGTCTTAAGCGTATAGCTAGCTTATCCGCTAAGCATAGTTATACTACTAAAATAACTAAATAGATATTAAAAGACCCCTTTATATTTAGCCGGTATATAAGCTATCTTACTTTAGTAATAACTTTAAATAGCTTAGTATATCTTTTTTAAAGCTTTATTAGTTTACTATCCGCAATATAATAGCCTTTACTAAGCTATAGCTAAACTTAATCGCTAGGCTTAAATTCTAGCGGGCGGTGTTTTTTATTATATTTATTATTTATAGCGGCTTAAGCGTAGGCGATAGCTAACCTAGCCTCTTCTTATAAGACCTCTTAATTTTATAAGTATAAGTAGTTACTAAAAAACTAAAAGCCGTTATTTATTCTTATTTTTATAATAAGCTTATTAAAGGCTATATAAATTACTAAGGAGAAGGAATTATTAAGGCTAAATTAAAAGGCGACTAGTATATTAGTTTAGTATAAGTTTAGGAAATTAGCGGTAAAGAATCGTAGCGCGATTTTTATAGTTTAGTTTCGCTTTTCCGATAAGCCGTTAGTTTAAAGGTACTAAGTAGTAAACATAAGAAGCTTTAATCTAAAGGCTTATTATAAGGTCTGCTAAAATGCTAAGGTAAACTTTATATCTTAGTTAAAGATTATCCTTTTTAAAATCCCTTAGTTAGCGCGGAGTAGTTTAGTATATAATGCTTATACTTAGTCTTCC